>JAJOHK020000221.1:0-34223 GCA_022457215.2 Leucocoprinus gongylophorus | reverse complement strand
GCCCTGTGCACATCTCTTTTCGCATGGTGTGTTCTTGATCTGCGCAGACGACCCATCAAGGTAAAAGAAAATAAAAGAGTGTCTGAGTGTCACATGATGTGAGCCGGCCAATGGGATGCCGTTGAATTGGATATGATTTTTTTAATCCAGTAGTTTATTACACGGTGTGCAGTGGCAGACCATGGTAGTATGCAACTACTTAAATACAAGAGAGAGGGAGAAAAGGAGAGAAAAGAAATTAGGGTTCAACTATAAACAACACCATTGGAATAGTGGTATAAGATAGATGTAAGAGGAAGAAGATAAAGTATTTTCTTTTCTCAAGTACCTATGAGTAAATTACACAATATGAAAGGTAGTAAAGGAACCAGATTCTAGCAAATATTACATTATAGACTAGGAGTAGAATTGCTATATACAGACCAAGTGTTAGGGCAACTGAGGTGGAGGCATGGATTTTATGCTTCAAGATCTAGGAGAAACCTAAGTAGTATCTACTATCTAAATGAGATGTAACCTAGAGTATATTCCAATCTGGTAGAACAATGCTGATATAATCTAGGGATAATGGTATTCAGGTAGTTAGGCACTCTGGTAGAAGTGTCTAGAATATTTATAAACAGGAGTGACTTATTGATGAATGGTAGAAGGTACAAGATAATGATTATTTATATAACAGCACCCAGTGTAGCTTAGGGGCAGAGACAGTGAAGTTGACTTGATAAACTTTGTAGAGTTAGCAGTAGTATTAGAGATTTATGGTTTAGGAGGAGTAGAAAAGTCTACAGGTTTAGCAATGGACATTGGTGGTGTTTGCATCTTGGAATTCTGCAAAGTGGCAGGTTTTTTTACACCAAGCACTTAAATGTATGAGTAGTAGCTCAATTATAAGGATAACTGTTTCAAAAACTCTAGAATATATCTAAGAAAATAGAATAAAATCTCCTAAAGATAGTAACTATCCTATATACTCTAAACTACATTCCAATCTGGTGGAACAATGCTGATATAATCAGAGAATAATTATAGCTAGATAGTCAGAAACTCTAATAGAAAAATCTAGAATATTATCTAGAAATAACAAGAGATATAGGCTAATAATTACTTAAATGATAGCACTTGTGTTAGGTAAGAAACATGCCTGGAAGAAGAAACCATCTGTGGGAAAATCATGGAAGATGTTGGATGAAGTATAGAAATATTATCTGATATATGTAGATATAGTGTTATGAACTAAAGCTCTTAGAGTTAAGCGATAGAACAACTCTTGTATTGAGTAACACAAGAGAACTCAATAGAGATCCCTTTACAAAGTAGACTACCTTATATACTACTACTAATGGTCCATGCTCACTACTGTGCACCCTATCCTAAATGACCATGTGTAGAACATGAGGCCAACATGTGGTGTCCATGTTGTATAACATCACTCTATTCTAGAACCTTCTACTTCATTCTCCCAAGTCTTGTGATCTGTCTTGTGACTATGCTATCAAGTTGTGACTGATGTGATAGCATGACCAATCAACCCTAACCCTAGTTGTTCTAAAAATAGAAAATAGAAAAATACATCAAAAAGAAAATAAAAATGGAAAGAAAAATAAGTCAAGTCTACTTTCTTCAATCTTGACATATAGATTACAGATAATCTTGGTTTCAGCAAGTGTATTGTGTCTCTGCATGTCTGTTAGAGTTGTAAATATTGGACTTGATTTTATTTTATTTTTCATTAAATCAACAATTTACTACATAGGACATAATAGTAGGCTATGGTAACTACAATGTAATTACTTAAATAACAAGAATAAAAGAAAAAGAAAAAGAAAAGAGAGAAAAAAGAATTTTTTTAGATGACATAATACTACACTAGGTAGAATAATAAGTCCAGTAAAACTAATCTTATGTAATGCTTTCTTAGAAGCAAAATGTTTCCAGATTGAACTTGAGAAATGTGATAACATCTTTAAGAGACTCCTTTTTGGGATTCCAAGACTTTCTATATCATGTATACTCATGTCAAATGTATACCCTTGTCTTGCTAGTATAATTACTATATATGTATGCAAAAGATTTGTTAGGAAAAAACCTAAGCCTATATTCCCTAATAGGAGCATAATTCATAATCATTCTGGTAATGCATATATACAATAAGTTAGAGAGGCCAACATGTTTCAGCCAAGTAGCATCTTTAGAATAAGCAGAACAAATAAGTTGATTATTATTGTTATTTAAATCAAGGAAATTTCTTTTCTGAAGCTTGGAAGTACATCTGCCATTTGTGAATAATAAAGTTGCATTATTCTTTTCTGCTGAACTCCCATGATGATTTGCTTAGTAAGACTAAATTTATCTTGAAATATTTTGACTTTTTGTCAACTAATAGATGAGGAGGCTACCTGTTGCTATTAAGACAGTCACAGAATAAAATTGAATCATTAGAGTTCTTGTTAAAGAAGTCTCTAAGATCATTGGATATAGTAATAGAGTTTAATTGATACAGATAGATGGATGTGTCAAAAATACATTTAGTGGCTGGAATGGTATCTGTGATAACAATAATGTATGCAATATCTTGCATTTGAATTATATAATTAATACCACATCTAATAGAAAAAAGTTTAGTTTCAGTGGATATTATATTCATTAGATGATAAACAGTTTTGGCAATGATATCTTGTCCTCTATGGATATGCAAGACTAAAGTAATAACATTGTTTTTAACACTAGCATCAGAAATGATAGATATGTGTTTTGATCAATGAGAGAATCCTTATAGATGCTATCAAATCTGTTACAATGAGTGATTTTTGTATTAGCATCTTTTTGGTTAACTGGATGAAAAGAAAAATGACCAAAGAAAGTGTCTACCAGACAAAAGCCAAGAGAAAGTTCTTTATTTAAACTGTTGAAAGAAGGAAAAATTTCATTTAACCAATTATTAGTGTCTACTATAAAACTCTTAATTCTCAATCATTTTTTGAAAGTAAGATGAGCTGTAGCTATATAATGAGGCTTGGCCTTCTTGGAATGATGTTTATCCAAGAGAGAATTGATTATATGTTGTTTAGGTAAAGACATTACTCAGAGATAGTGTTGACCAATGATTTTATTGAGATGAAAATGAATAGGGATGAGACTAGCTATAACCTCAACTCTCTATGACAATGAGGTGAGAAACACTTCTGTAATCTATAAAGCTACTCTTTTCTGCATTTTCTTTAACTTTTTGAGAATTTAATAAAGTAGTGCTTCTTTGAAATACCAAAGCTGAAACCCATATAGAGTGATAGAAAGGACACACATTCTGTAAAGTAATCACTTGTGTGTCAGAGATAATTCTTTTGTTGAATTTCCTAACATTTTTATGTCTTTGATTATAGATAGGGCTTTGTTGACATGATAATGAATTTGTTAATGAAATGAGAGCTTCTTGTTGAAGGAGAAATCTAAATATTGCCACATATCTTTAGGTTGAAGTAAAGAATTTTCTAAAAATCTAAGATTCAGAGAAGACAGATTGCTATTTTTTGTTAATTTTGAGAAGTGAAAGACTTCTGATTTGTTATGTTTGATGACCAGGCTGAACTAATTGAATAAGGATGAGATGATGCTATAACTACAGAAAAATGTTTGCATTAGATTTTTCATAACTCTTTTCTTGAGAAACAAAAAGTCCATCATTAACAAACAAAAGAATCAAAACTAGAATGGGAGTTAAGAGGTTTTTTGATCTTTTTTTCAAATATATGAAAAATGGGAGCAATATAGAGAGCAGAAAGAATAGAAAAAAGTACAAATCTCTGACTCACACCTACATTGGCTTTGATAAATGGAGATACAAAATTGTTTCAAACATATTGAGTCTGTCTGTTAATTAGATAACTAGAAAAGAAATTGGAAATTCTGGGATCAAAACCTGTTTTGTTCAGGATCTTTGGAAGAAGTT
The DNA here is from genome assembly GCA_022457215.2 of Leucocoprinus gongylophorus. Classification (NCBI taxonomy): domain Eukaryota; kingdom Fungi; phylum Basidiomycota; class Agaricomycetes; order Agaricales; family Agaricaceae; genus Leucocoprinus; species Leucocoprinus gongylophorus. The sequence goes on along the minus strand of JAJOHK020000221.1, from coordinate 30,277 downwards.
AATAGTTGAGTGTGGAGAAAAATTAGTCAATTTTAAACACTAGAGTGCTAGTGTAGATTCTTTATCCATCCTGTTTATGTTAGATAGATGCTGGCATCTGTTATTGAGCATTATTTGATTACTTTCAATTAATTCAAATAAATGAAGTTTAAAGCAATAGAATGAACTTAGAGTTTACTACTTATTACTTTTTCTATGAGTTTTTCTAACATATTAAGGAGAACAATAGGCCAAAATGTTTTAAGAATATTATATGATGGCTTGTTAAGTTTTAGAATAATAATTGATGTTGACTTCTGAAATGTGATGGCCAATAACCAAGATTAATGCACAAATTTGCTATGTTAACAATGTTAGCAATGTATTTAGTATTACCTACTAATGCTTTAAGATGATTCCAGGAAATGTGATCTAGACCCAGAGTAAATGAAATACTATATTTGTTGATAACATTGACAAATTTGGCTTTGGAGAACAGTAGCTACTTTGTTTGTTAATATGAAGGAAATTTGTCCAGAAGTTGAAATTGATTAGTCTATCTTGAGCTGAATTAGAGGATTGATGAAGTTTTTGTTATAGATCATCCAGCTTATTGTATAGACACCTATTGAACTTGATAGCTTCTGTAGCTGGTAATTTTTGTTTCTTGATCCAATTTATAAGATTTCATAGTATTTTGTTAGTTGATGCAATTTCTTGAATTTTATTATCAAAAAAGATTCTTTTAGCTATTTTTACTGACTTTTTGTATTTAATCTAGTCTGTTTTTCTTCTGGATGTTCAATAATTGGCCAGATCCCTATTACACTCCTTATTTCATCATACCTTAAAGCATTTAGTAATGTTAATATTTTTAGAATACTTATACCAAAGCTTCTCCACAATAGAAGTGAACTCTTGGATTACTCTTTCTAGCATTTCACAATTGTGAATATTTGTTGTATCAAGACAACTTATTCTATTTTTCAATTCATTGATGAATTCTTTTTCTTTCTCACTATTTTTAACAATAGCATGTTTTCTATCTTAGATGGTTTCTTTCTTGATGATGATATAGACCAATAAAGAAACATCAGGTTTAAGACCAAATTTGAATCTTGAGGGTTATTTGCATATTAAGTAGGTACTTGATCAATAAGCATTAATAGTTTTAGATTGAAACTATCAGTAATTTACCTAAGTATATTCACATGTGTTGAATGATGTGAATAAGAGGGATTCCAATTGTTATTTCTAATATTGAAATCCTCTGTCATGATTAATATATTGTTCAAATTTACCTTAGTATCCTTTAGATACTCTAAGATGAATTGTTGATCATCTGAATAAATGTTAATAATAAAACAAATAATGCCACAATTCAAAAATGAAATGAGATTTATGTTTCTATAATTGAAAATATCTTTTCTAAGCAAAAAATAGAGCTTTAATACTCTGATATTGAAGTAAGTGAGAACTCTTGAGTATTTGTTATTACTATACAAAGGTCTTGTGAACATGATCTACAAAGTATGATTGGAAGCTCCTATGATATCTTCTCCTTCTTCAAATATAGAGCTCAAAATACTGTGAGTAATCAACTAGGGAGGTTCTTGAATAAATAGAATGTCAAAAGTTTTGTTGTTTTCTAAGATAGTATTGGTGAGAAGCTTATTCTTATGAACATTCTGTGAAAATACTTTTAGGGATTTTAAAATTATTGTTTTACCCCATCCACAGATAAGCAAATTGAATTGGCTCTGACTTCTTACTATGCCAATCTCTGTTAAATCTGTGTTTTCAGAATGAACAGTTATTACTGTTCACCTGTTGTTTACTCTTGTAGTTAATATATTTAAACAAGTGAGTACAGGGTTCCCCTTTTTTTGTTTCAAGCCTTGAAGGATTCACCTTGAAGTTGGCTTTGCAACATCACACTATTTCTCTATGATGTTCAAGTTTGTGTGGATCATTGTATTTTTGACATTTTGATTCATGCATGCAATACATATACATAGTGTGATCCCACTTCCAACAGTTCTTGCATTGTGGAACACCAAAGTTCATATTTGTTCCTCTTATGGTAGCAATATGATGGCTTATATTGAAATATCTGTTAAAAAGGCACTTTGCTTTTATACCATTCTGTAAATCCTATATATTAACCTAGATTACAGCTATATCAGACTTGGGAGATACTTTGATAACTTGAGGGTAGGAAGCTAAAACTGTGTCATCAAAGATATGAGTACTCTTGATAACTCTTTCTATTATGTTAGGTGTTACAGAGAGATTAGCATCTTTCCATAAGTATGGAATATCTAAAATTTTTAAGTATGACTTGGATTGCAGGAGTCTTGAGCTCATAGCATTGTTTGAGTTGACATTATTCAACTCTTTCATATATTTCTCCACTATGTTTAGATTAGAGGAGGCTACTACTTTGTTAGTAGTGATAACAATTCCCTTGTTATCAGATCAGATATAATTAGCAGAGATTTCAGATTTCACACCTTTCAACAACCTGTTGATGTTAGTGATGTGATTGTTTGTTTGAGCAGTTATAATAACTCTTTCAAAGTTGTTCATGCTCATGGATATGATAATTTACTTTCTTGAAAGACCTTTAGTCATCATGTTAAATTTCAGTTTACTCTTTTGGTTTGTATTGTTCATAACATTATGGATTTTCATAATCTTGTTAGAGGATAGTTTCAGAAAGATATTTTTGATCTTGATGATTTTCTTGATATTGCATTTAGAGGCTTGTGCATATGACTGGTTGTTGGATATTGATTCTTGTTAAAATTTTCAACTTAGCCAACACAATTTTGCTAGGCCTAGGAGGGATAGGCTAAGGAATTCTCAAAATATTAGCTTGTTTGCTCTTTGACAGTTTGTTGGTAGTTATACCTCTAGTAGGTGTCTTATTGAACTGCAAAAACATATACTGCTTAAAAGATTTATTATTCTTATTAGCTATTAATTTGTTCCAACTAGACTTATAAATGGCAAATAGAAATTCTCAAGCCACAAAACTAAATTCTGAAATTTGTAAGATATCTTTGACTATTCTATTTACTAATGAATGTTGCTTGATGAATGCCACTATTCTGAGAAGAGAGTACATATTATTCTTAGTGTCATCTTCTAAATACTCATCTACTCCAAATAAGGAGATAGAGCAAAAGTTACTGTCCTACAGTTATGGGTCTACAGGTTGATTGGCCTGGTATAGAATCACTAATGGTTTCAGACATTGAGAAGTATTTGTATTATTAATTTTCATTGCATAAGGTACATGCATAAGCTTAACTGTAGGCTCCATACATACAGTGTCTATTGTCATCTCTTTCAAAGGTGCATAAAACAGGGAGAGGCTTTGAACCTTCCCATTTTCAACTTGTTCAGCCTAAGTCAGATTGTTAGTCTAGACTTGTACTTGATCTGCATAATCTATAGAAGATATAGCAGAATTGACAGACATTTCTCTGGAACTGTTGAGATTAGGAGAAGCTAGATATTCTCTAGATATATCAATTTTGATATTCATTGAGTAATGTTTAGAGAGTTTGAGTTAGTTGTTTTAAGGTTTAAAGTGAAAGAATACAATGTATTTGTTAATTCTTTTATAGGTACTACTATACAAGATAGTGATAAAAAAGAAATAAACAATGATTTTATTTTCTTTCTCTTTTATTTTATTTTATTTTTAGTTTTTATTTTTATTATTTTGGACTTAGACAAAAGAGTGTGATGTGATATCATATGTAATGGTCACATGTTACAAAGTTGTCATATATATCACAGTCACAGGTTACACAATTATGTGATAGAGAGAAGATCATAAAAGGTTTTAGAATAGATGTGTTAAGGGCAATTTACACTTACTAAGATTATCTGCAAGTAGTATAGAAGATAGATTGGAACAGAAGATGAAATTGAAAGATGAACTAGAAGTAGTGCTATGCAAATAAGATGATCTTAGCTTTAATTAAAGATTGCTGTATATAATCTAACTCATTGTGGAGTCATATTCTAGAAGAGGGGATTCAGATATATCTAGAGTAGATATAGCATAAATCTAAGTTGATTATCAGATTAAGGAATGGTATATAGTAGCTAACATTTTCAAATACAGAAGTAATAATACTCTACTACTGTATATATTCTAGATTGTTAAGTACTATGTGTTACAACTCAGAAACCTTAGTGTTGGTTTGGGAGAAGAACCTTGTATAGGGTTTACACAAGAGAACTCAATAGAGAACTCTTTACAGGATCTATTCCTACTTATATACTTTAGTCCTTGGTCCATGCTATGACTGCGCTACTCCTACCCTAAAGTCTATGTGTCTACCTCATGTCCTATTACTCATCCACCATAAGGCTACCATACCATATACATGTGCTCTGACGTCATACTCCTTAATCTCCACTATACATGTGTGTACCATGTGTACACCATGAGGAACTGTTGTCCCTTGACGTCATCTCTAACCCCAACTCCTACTCTAGACTCTTTCTGATCCTTCTAGACTCTAAGTCCTTCCAGACTGCTCTAGACTACTCCAGCCTATATCACATGACTTCCAGGTCATGTGCTTATATCTCTCTCTAGCTGTAGACTAATAATTAACTATAGGTCCTAACCCTAACCCTAAATGTCTGTCCACACTTTTTGAGTTATAACATTATAGGAGTTTGGAACTCCATGAGATTAATAAGTAATGCAGGATTTGGTTCTTGGTTGATATATTACAATTTAAATGCCTTAGAGTTGTAATAAGAACAGAATCTTGGATTAGGTTATCATAAAAGAACTCAATAGAGAACTCTATATAGAACTATTTATTTTATATAATAAGACTGGTGGTTTATACTACTACTGCGATTAGCCTACCCTAAATGACTATATGTCTACCTTAAGATCAATATATGTTAAATATATTGTTATGACATTATTCCTTCCAGAACCTTCTACCATTTTCTACTATGACATGTGATTGTGTGACAGTTTTTGACTATGACATATAACATCACACTAAACCCTAATCCTAGTTCCCAAAATTGAAAATAAAAATGAGAAGGAAAATAAAATAAAATGAAGTTTCTCTTTCATAATTCTAACATGATAGGTAATTGGAATAAACTTCTTTTCTTTCCTAGTTAATCTTCTAGATACTTCTATCTGAGTTTCTAGCCATCTAGATGCAATTATTCTTAGGTTATATCAGTGTTGTTCCACCAGATCAAGATATGTTCAAGTAGTATTTAGGATAGCTACCACGTTTAAAAGATCTCATTCTGTTTTATTAGGATTCTTCTAAAGATCACAACTTTGCTAAACTTTGTAGACATTGTCCAGTTACTCTAATATAGTCTGAAATGTGACTGGTAAATTTGTTATCCAAAAAAACATTATAGTAGGTTCCATCTTATGTTTGTCTTTTTGAAGACTTTTGTTTTAATGTTATTTATAATGTCCAAAATTAATAGTAATGGATAATTGTTCTTTACTGTCTAACTATTAAGATAACAGTGGTCTTATACTATTCTCTTCTTCCTGCCCTTCTTCCTCACAAAGAATACCTATGGTGACTTTTGTTGTAGCAACCACTAGACACAAAGTTTAATAATAACACAAGCAATAAAGCTCTCAGTTAAGCAATCAAGTGGGAAAAACACAAGAGAACTCAACAAGGAGTCTCTGCTAAATTAGAGTCCTATATATATGTTTTACATATGGTCCATGCTAACAATAATTAAACCTGCCCTCATGTCCATGCTTCATCCTTATATCTGTCTCATGTCTTACTCAAAACCACTATGTTGCATTCATATGCTCTGACATTATCTTTTAGATCCTTCCACCATGTTCTAGGCCTATGACATCACATCATGTGACATGTCATGTGACTGCAGTGTCACATGCCTCTTCATCATCCAAAATCAAAAACAAAACAAAACAAAATTAATATAAAATCAGAAAAACAAAACAAAACAAAATAAAAACTGTTAGTGTTCAAAGCATTCCATAACAACTTTGATGCTCTTATATGTTTTTTCTCAACTGTTCTTCTACAAAATTATGTACTTACATGATCTCATACTTTTTGGTGAGCATTTTCTCACTTTTTTCTTTCCAAATACTTTAGGCCATTTATAAAAGAACTTAGATACTAGCTTCTTTGTCTCCTCCTTAGATTCTTTCACCTTTTCTTTTTCTTTTCAAATTTCCCACTCCTCCATTAACATCATTATTTTTGTCTCCTCTTACTCAGACTTTCACTCTTTTGACTATTTCTGCTTTTCCTTTTATCTCTTCTGTTATTTTTCCTCTATCTTCTTTTCTGCTTTCTCTCTCTATTCTTCTTCCTTTTGTTTCTGCCATCCTGGATTTCTCTACTTTGGCCTCCACTGTTTTCCATACTCTTCTAAGTATCTTGTCATCTTTACCTCTCCTATTTTACAGTCAATTCCTAAATTGTGATGGGTAAACAATGTCATTCCCAAGATTACATTCCAGTTTTCCTCTCACCACATCAATCATAGTTCTTTCTCTATGCTTTTTGTAGAAAATATTAACATTTACTATATGTTGAATTGAGCTCTCTTTGTTAAATATGCTATCTATGTTTCTCACATAGAATAGATTTCTTTAATCTCTTCAAGTTAAGCTTATGCTTCCTTGCAAACTTTGCACTCATCACTAATTCTGTTGCTCTACTATCTAGCAGTGCCTCTACTGTAATCTCTTTTTGTATATCCACCCTCTCCAATTCTATCTTTACCATAACCTCTCTTGATAGTTTTTTTTACAAACTCTATTCTTTGACTCTCCAATATTTCTTCTATTTCTGCAATTATAGTCCATATATCCAAAATCTCTATAGCAAAAATATTTTATCTCTTTATTTGCTTTCTCTCTGTTTGCCATTTTTCTTTTTCTTTTTACTTTCTCTTTTCTTGCTTTGTTTCTTATTATTATTTTTCTTTCTTTTTTGTAATCTCAACTTTTCTTTTAGTTTCCACTATTTCTCTACTCTTTTTCTTTTCTCTATTACTATAACTAACTACCTTTGTATCATTTTAGTCATCACTTTTTATTACTTCCAACAATTTTATCTAATTCTCTACCAAATCTAGGCCATTTAGACTATTATATTTCTGCCACGATAGTGTTAACAACTAGAGAGTTTTTTCTTCTTTTTTTACTACTTACTAAGTATTAGTTATCTATTCTCCCTATACTAAATATTACAATTTAAGAATTAAAAACCTTATATAGGGTTTATACAAGAGAACTTAATAGAGTTCCTAAGTACAATATATCTACCTTATATACACTGGGCTGTTGGTTTATACTATACTAAACTTACTCTACCCTAAAGAGTATAGCTGTTGACATGTGATATAACATTATTATTCTAGAACTTTCTATACTCTTCTGTATGACCAATTTGTGACACCTTGTCATATCATGTGATGTCATATTAAACCCTAACCTTAAGTTAGAAGAAAAGAAAAGTAAAATAAAAATAAAAATAAAATAGAGTTCATTATTCACAACTTTGATATCATCTTTCTTTAAGGTTTCTCCTTTATAGAAACTAACTTTGCTAGTTTCTCTCCAATTTCTTTAAATTCTCATTCTCAAATTTTCTATTATTCTATCTAAACAAAATCTTTGCTGTATACTTTTCTGTATTTGGATTCAACTTCACCTTCTATATTCTTTTTAACCCCTTCTGTCATCTAACTTCTATACTCATTCTTCTCTCAAATTCATCTACTACTTCTTTTGTATTTTCTAAATCCTCCTCCTTTTCCTATGTATTATTCTCTGCCATAAATCACTTCCATTGTACCAAATACTTCATTACTCCCCTAACTTTTCTTTTATTTAAGATTTTTTAAACCTCCTATTTCTCTATTTCATCAACTTCTACTAGTATTGGTTTTTCTACTCTTTGTCCTTTTACTGGTTCTCTATATCTCACCACTTTACTAACATTTACCACCAGATGAATTCTTATAGAGGCTAGTAGCTTCAACTTCACCATGTTTTTTTATATTACTTCTTTTATCACATACAGTCTCACATATATTTCTGTTAACTTTTTTACTGGTCTTTCTTTGATTACCAAGTCTTTGAAACTCAACATCACTTTATTTTCTTTTTTTCATTCTTCAACTTCTCTTTACCTCTTGTCAGCTTGTTTCTTCATCTCCTCTTATGCTTTCCCCAATGCTACTCTTACTTTCTCTTATACTCTTTTCATTCTCTCTGCAAACTCTGTTGCTTTTTCTACTTTTATTTTTCTCCTAATGTCTGTTCCTATTCTCAATTCTCTTCCATAATTTGCTATGAATGGTGATATCTTTGTTGCTAAATGTACTTTGTTATTCACTGCAAACTCTGCTATCATTAGCCACTCTGGCCAATCCCTCTATCTATATTCTGTAAAGAACCTCAAGTACTGTTCCAACTCTTGGTTCATCTGTTCTGTCTGTCTATCTGTTTGTGGGTAGAATGCCATTAACAATCTTATCTCTATTCCTAGCATTCTATTCAACTTCTTTGTTAACTCTGTCACAAACTGTGGTCTTCTATCTAATATCACACTCTTTGATAACCCATACAGCTTCCATAAATTATCTCTAAGCTACTATGCTAAACCTTCTGCTAATGTTTTCTCTGTAGTTGCCACAAAATATGCAATTTTAGACAACCAATCATATATCTATTATAACCTTAAGCTTGACTTAGGTTACAACTTAGGCAAAGGCTCGAGTAAGAGCAGAGAAATGATCAATTGGTAAAGTGTAAGGATACAAGACTGTATCTACCACTATATGTATCTACTGACTATGAGGAATAAGTAGGGCATCACTGAGAGAATAGAACAGAAGAAATGAGGAAGCCTTCTCTACTACATGAAGTGCTGACTGATAATACATGAGAATAACACAAGGTGCAGTTATATATGAGTCAGAAGTGAAACAGACCCCAGCACATGTTCATTATAAAGTGTTAGAACTGAAGACAGTAGACTCTATTTTTTATTTTTTATTTTTCTTTCTCTTGTACTTTTACTTTGTCTTTTATTTTGGAGTTAGGGGTTAGTATGATGTTATAGGTCACTGTCACATCCCATGACTAAGGTGTTACAAATCACATGATACATAGAAAACTGTAGAAGGATCTAGAAAGAATGATGTCATATAGTATATATAACATATGTTGGTCTCAAGAAAAACACATAATCATTTAGGGTAGGCTAAAAGTAGTAGATCATGGACCATTAGGTTTTAGTATATAAGGTAAACAATCCTGTACAGAGCTCTCTGTCAAGTTCTCTTATGTTAATCCTAATACAAGGTTCTATTCATTGATCTACTCTAAGATTTTTGAGTCATAACATAAGGCAAACATCTGTACAACATGAGATATAGATTATAGTGATCATAACAATACCACCAATATCACATATTTTCCTGCCACCAATGGTAACTTAGTAATAAAGTCCATTGTTAAGTATGTTTACAGCTTCTTTAGTACTTTATTCATCATTAACTTTCCTATTGGTACCTCTGTTTTATTTTTCATTCTCTAACATAGATCACATCTCTTCATATCTCTTTACAATATTCTTTGTTACTTCTAGCCACCAGTAATTTCTCATTACTAACTCTGTCATCTTCTATTTACCTACATGTCCAACTACTAGTACATCATAGTATAACTGAATAACTTCTAAATCTCAACTTCTTATCCCTCAGCACATACACTTTTCCTTCTTTCAATACTAACACACACTCTATTTCCCATTTGTCACCCTTAATACCTTTACTCCTGCTTTTTTCATTTCTTCCACAATCTTTACTATCTTCTTGTCTTTTTCATTTTCTCTACTAATAATGTTTCTGGTCTTTCCACTACTACTTTTGTTATTTCTCATACTCATTTCTTTTTCATCAATTTTTGATTTTCATTGTTATTTTTTGTTCCAATCTTTTAATCTGGTCTCTTACTAAATCTATCTGACTTTCCTATTTTTGTACCTAAAACATGTTTCAAAGTGAAGTCAAATCTTGACAGATATAACACCCAATGAGCTTGTCTTCTATATAACTTCTGTACTTTTATAAAAAAACTCCAAATTCTTATAATCTGTCTAAACTTTGAACTTGAATTTAGCACCTTCTAATAAATGCCTTCAATTTTCTAATTCACTGATTACCACCAATATCTCCTTATTATCAATCTCATAATTCCTCTCTGTCTTATTAAGAGATTTTGAGAGGTATGCTATTGGCCTCTACTGTCCATTACTACATTCCATTGACAACACACACTCTATAGCATAATCCAATGCATCTACCTCCATTCTCATTCTTTTATCTAGATTTGGTGCCACTAGGACAGGTTCTATAGTGAACTATTTCTTTAATGCCTCAAATGACTTTTGCTACCTCAATTCCTATTCCCACTTCTGCTTTTTTCACCAGGTCATGCAAAGATCTGGTTATGAATGCAAAATCTTTGATAAACCACCTATAATAGTTGGCAAGTCCTAAGAATTTTTGAACATTCTTGGTTCCACTAGGGATTGGCCAATACAATACTGTTTTTATTTTTTCCTGCTCTATTTTTATTCTCTCTGTTCCAATTACTACTCCCAAGAATCCTACTTCTCTCACTTTTCACTTCTACATTTCTGGCTTCACATACAAATCATTTTCTGCTAGTTTCTTTACTATTTCTTTTACTACTTGATCATATCTCTTCTTTTTCTCCATTCCCACTATAATGTCATTAATGAAACTTGCCACTTCTCTAATATTGATTAAATTTCATAGAATTTCATTCATCATTGTTTGAAACATTGCTGGAGAGTTAGTAAGTCCAAAAAACATTACTGTAGATTCAAATGACTCTTCTAAAGTTGTGAATGCTACATTTCACTCATCTCTCTCCTTTATCTGTATATTATTATACTCCCATCATGGATCTAATTTAGTAAATACTTTTTTTTATGCTTATATTTTCTACTATGTTCAAAATCAAAGGTAAAGAATAATTATTTTTAATGGTCCATTCATTTAAATACCTATAGTTTTGTACCATTCTTTTCTTACTATCTTTCTTTCTTATAAAAGATACTAGTGCCATTTAAAATGACTTTGAGGGCCTAATATATCTCTTTCTCAATTATTTATCAATGAACTCATGGACCTCTCTTCTCTTCTCTCTTGACAATAGATAAATCTTTTCCTTCCTCAGTACAAACCCTTCCTTCAACTCAATTGCATAATCCCACATCTTTTTCACTAGTATTTTTTCACTTGTTTTTTTTCAAAAATATAAATTTATATATATAACCTTAGAGGAACTAATTTCTTAGTTTCTTCCTCTAACTTTGCTGTTTTCTCTTCTTTATCCCAAATCTCCTATTTTTCTGCTACTTTTTTAAATATCTATCATTTTTCTCTTTTTTTGATTCTTTCTTATTTCTTTCCTTCTTTCTTCTTTTTCTTTTTGCTTTTGCCATTCTGGTTATCTAAACCTTAGGTACACTCTCAGAGATTTAGAAGAGATTTAGAAGTTTAATAGTGATGACAATGATAATAATGATTAATACAGATGTCAATGATAATGAGGGATAATGATTAATGATAAATGATAAAGATTGATGTTGTTAAGTCTGAGGTCTAATCCTCAAATATAGAAATATTTATACAAAATAGTAATGGTCTGTATATATAAGTTATTTTCATCACATGACCAAAACTCATATCAGGTAGAGATATAATCTATTATAGTAGATATCAGGCTAATTTTAGAAGATAACTAATTATATCACTACATTGATATGCTTGTATTTCTATAAATACTAATATCCATATAATGCTAGTTTAATGGGTGCTTTCTAATGCAACTTTGATTATAGGAATCTGTTTAGTCATTCCTGAGATAATAGCTGATGAAACTTATAGTTACTGATAGTCTAATATCTCAGTAATCTATTACTACTTTTATACATCCTACATATGTATAAATAGCCCTCATTTGGGGCTTTTCAGTGCAACTTGGTTTGTAAGAATCAATCTACTGATTATAGAGATATAAGTTGAATAAAGTTTGTAATACTCTAGGTATCTTATTATTTTTACTTCTCTCATCTTTCAGTTGATTTCAGGATTGTGGTGAGTTAGCCATGGCATTCCCATGATTACACTCCACTTCTGCCCTCTAATCACATTTATTTCTATTCTCTCTCTATATCTCTAGTAATAAATATTTACTTTCACTATATACTTAACAGATCCCTTCTTGTTAAAGAAATCATTTATATTACATATATAAATAGGCCTCTTGATTTTTAAAAATTTAAACCTCTGTTTTCTTACAAACTCTGAACTTATTACCAATCCTATTGCTCTACTATTCAATAACATTTCTACCATAATTTCTTCCTATATATCTATCCTCTCTAATTCAATTTTTACCATCACTTCTCTCAACGATTCTTTTTCTTTTGCCTTTCTTACTTCCACTAGTCTTTCTTTCTTCTCCTTTACTCTTTTTTCTCTTAACACTATTTTTCTATCCTTTTTTACTTCCCTTCCACTTCTTTCTCCTATATTCATCACTCTGCTTGCCAACACTTTAAATTTATTTGAAGATTGTAATATTACAACCTCCTTTGCTTCCTTTACCCTACAGCCCTTCACAATATATCCAAATCCTCTATATCCAAAATACTTTCTTTTCTACACTGCTCTTTCTCTGTTCATCTATCTTTATCTCTCCTATTTTTCTTGTCATCTTCACTTTCTTTCTGCTTCTTTCTCCATTTTATCTTTATTTTCTCAATTCTCCTCCACTATTTCTCTCCTTTCTTTCTTCATCCTTTATTTTGCTTCTCATTCTTTCTTCTTCTCTTCTACAATTTCTACAATTTCTATCCAGTCTTACCACTCTCTCATACCATTGTTTGAGACTTTTGGGAGAGTATTTTACCTCCATTAACTATTTCCTTATTCTTCCATCTATTTCTTTATTAACAGTCTCTCTTTATATCTACTATCTCTTGCTGTGTTAAGACTTAAGCCTTTAAGTAAAGATAAAAGACTACTTTTGTATTGAGTAACACAAATGAACTTAATAGAGTTCCAAGTACAAACTAGTCTACCTTATATACTACAGACTTTGGTTTGTGTGTATACTACTATGTTGTGGCAACCACTAGTCACAAAGACTAAAAGGGATACAAGTAATAAATCTCAGAGGTGGATATTATTATGGGAATCACAAGAGAACTTAACAAGAGGTCTCTGCTGAATTGCTACCCTATTTATATAATTTACAGATGGTCTGTGCTATTAATAATTAACTCTACTCTAAAGTCCATATGTTATCTATGCTTTACTCTCATATCCTCCATAAGGACACTATGTCATATATGTTGTGGCAACTACTAGACACAAAGTCTAATAATTACATAAACAAGTAAAGCTCTTAGTAGGCTATCAATGTGGGGATCACAAGAGAACTCAACAAGGAGTCTCTGCTGGATTGCTACCCTATTTATATAAGTTATACATGGTCTGTACCACAAATAATTACTCCTGTCCTAATATCTATGTGTCATCCATAAGTATACCATGTATACACTATAAGATAACTGTGTAGTTGACACGTTTCTTGACATTATCTGTTAAAATTGAAGAAGGTGAACTTGATTTATTTTTCTATTTTCTATTTTTAGAACAACTAGGGTTAGGGTTGATCGGTCATGCTGTCACATCAATCACCTGATGGCATAGTCACAAGACAGATCATGAGATTTGGGAGAATTTAGTAGAAGATTCTAGAATAGATGATGTCATACAACATGGACTACACATGGTTGTTTAGGGTAGGATGCACAGTACTTAGCACAGACCATCTGTAGAACTATATAAGGTAGACTAGTTTGTAGAAGAGTTCTCTATCGAGTTTTCTTATGTTACTCAATATAAAAGTTGTTCTAATATCCCACTCTAAAGGATTTTAGTTCATAACATTATCCCTCTAGACTGCTCTAGGCTTTATGACCTCACATCATGTGATATGTCATGTGCCTCTTCATTGTCAATAAAAAGAAATTCAAAAGAAAAGAAATATAAAATCAAGAAAAATAGATAAAAGAAAAAGAAAAATGTTAGTCCTCACACACATCATAACAATATACATATGCTCTGATGTCATCCTTCTCGCCCCTTCTAGCCCACTCTAGCCAAGTCTAGGCTTATGATCTCACATCATGTAATATGTCATGTAACCTCAGTCATATGCCTTTTTATCATCAATTAAAAATAAAATCAAAAGAAAAGAAATATTAAATCAAGGAAAATAGATAAAAGAAAAAGAAAAATGTTAGTGTTCAAGCACACCATAACATACTACTAACCTACTATGAAGTACATGTGCTTGCTATAAGACCAATATATTATTGTTATGCTGTATAACATCATCTGTTCCAGGATTTTCTACAATCTTCTCTGTGTCACATGATTGTGACATGTGTGACTATCACTTATTATTATTATTTTTTAAATCAAAAATTTATTATACAGAGTATAAGAGCAGACCATAGTAGCTATTTTGTAACTACACATATTAAGATGTACACAATATGAAGTAAAAGAAGAGGGAAAAGAAATAGAAAAAAAGAAGATAAAACTAATAAAAATCACTAACAAACTATAAGTGATGCATGTACTCACTTACTATGTAATATTTTCTCCAATAGAAAAAGCACTGCTGTTAAACTCTAGAAAAAGAGTAAAATGTGATATTGTATCTTTTCTAGGATTTCAGTAATTGTTGTATCTTCTGCATTCATGGAGAATATGTCTTCTCATTTCAATTGGGTAAAGACCACAAGGACATTTGAATTCTTTACAGAGAAAGAATCTCAGCCATTATTTATCTATAGAAGCATAGTTAACTATAGCTTCTAAAGCTTGCACATGTAAAGAATTAGAGTAACTGAAGTACTTGAGCCATGAGCCTCTTTTAGAGTATGATAGCTTAATTGGTTTCAAGTTCTCATTAAGAAGATCTAAAAAATGTTGACCTTTTCTATCTAAAGCTTGAAAAAACATCTTCTAGTTGTGTAGGATATCATTACATTTATTTTTCCTATTAAAATCCTAAGATGACTTGTATGGAAATTGAGGAATGAGACTTTCTATCTTGCTAGTTAATACAATCAGAAATTAAGGAATATTATGTTTTAGTTCATTTAAAAACTTAAATTATAATTCCTAGTCTAAAACCCCATGATTTCAGACTCCTTTCAGTACCACCATTACCAAAATTAGATATAATCATGTTATAAATAATAACTATATAATAGTAATACTAAGAAATACTTAAGTGAACTCCAATCTTAACCATCTGTTAACTTTCTTAAAGGAATAATTTCAGTGAAGGATTAGCACACCTAAAGTATTTGAGATTATGAGTCTCACCTTCTAATACAAGGAAACCATAATTAAGGTTAGTATAGACTTAAATTTAGTGATAGATAAGATTATATATCTATCCTATTAAAGTAATATTGAAAAACAAAAGATCTGTTGTGGTCACTCCTCTCTCAAATTTCTTTGTTTCTTTATCCACAGCATTATAGAGAGACCATTTGCAACAATTCAGGCAATCCCAGAATTCAATGGAATTGTTGCTTTCTTTGGCAAAGAAATCCCGTTCACTAGAGATCAATAAAGCATGGATTTGAAAAGGATGTGAGAATGAATTGAAAATTCTCTTAGTAACATGGATAGAGTCTGTAATGATGATAATATAACTTATATTGGGTATGTATGTAGCTTGATTGATGTCATATCTGATGGTGAAAAGCTCCACTTCAGTAAATGAGATATTTATTGCATGATGGATTGTCTTGATAAGAGGACTGTCATGGACATGAATGTGTGCTATTGAAATGGCAATCTGGTTCTTAATGCTTGCATCAGATACAACAACAACAGATTTTGGATCTGCTAATGTTAAAAAGACAATATTGTCAAGTTTGTGAGTATATGCTTTAATACTTTCTTTGTTTTTTTGGTTTGTAGAATGGAAGGAGAAATAACTAGGAAAAATATCTATTAGTCTATAGCCTGGTAAAAATTCCTTGCTAAACTGATCAAATGATAGTAAAATTTTGTTAGTCCTATTATCTATATCTACCACAAGACCTTTTATTACAAAATAAGCTACTCACTGGTTGTGATACTTAAGCTTAATAATGGTTCAGAGGTTCAGTATAAGAAGATAATGATGATAGGTGATAAGTAGTATCAACAAGAATAATTGATGTTGTTAAGTCTGAAGTCTGATTCTCAGATATAGAGGTATATATATATACAAAATAGTGATGGTCTGTGCACAAGCTGTTTCCATCACATGATCAAAACTCATATCTGATGGGAGCTGTCATCTGTCATAGCAGCTGTCAGGCTAATTTTAGAAGGTAACTAATTATGTCATTATATTGATATGTTTGTATCTCTATCTTTATTAATACTTATCACTATGAGATATACCATATATTATTGGAAACAGTTTGATGAGCACTTTCCAACACAAGTTTGATCATATAAATCTGTCCAGCCATTCATGAGATATTAGCAAATGGAGATTTTTCAGTTACTAATGATCTGATATCTTGGTTGTTTGTTGTCACCTTTGTACATCCTGCATATGTGCAGATAGTCTTTATTTGGGGCTTTCTAACACAACTTGGTTTGTGAAAATTGGTTCACTGGTTGTGGAGATACAAGCTGAATGAAGTTTGTAACATC
This sequence comes from Leucocoprinus gongylophorus, assembly GCA_022457215.2. Lineage (NCBI taxonomy): Eukaryota > Fungi > Basidiomycota > Agaricomycetes > Agaricales > Agaricaceae > Leucocoprinus > Leucocoprinus gongylophorus. The sequence continues at coordinate 13,435 of JAJOHK020000221.1, read as the reverse complement.
TTTGATGTTCAACTGTTGTCTTGGAGTGAGATTTTCCAGCAACAATTGATGAGATGTGTTATTGATCCAATGTCTCAATTCAAGAAGTGATTTGATGGTGTGATTTGGTGGTAGAGAATGTACTCTGAGTTGAGATCTACCACTGAGTTTCTATAGATAAAGATAGATTAGAATAAGTTCTGCAATGGCCTCAATACTGAATACAATGGCCTCAATACAAAATGAAGGAGATGTATGAAATGCTCCTGATATCCAGATGGCAGCTCTTTGCATTTTTCTAAGCTCTTTGAGAGAATACAATAGCAGAGCCTTGTTATAATGTTATAGTTAGAAGCCATAAATAGTGACAAGAAGAATACAACTCCTGTATAGGAGTTGCTTCTGTATGAAAATAAGTCCCCTTGATGATTTTCTGAGTATTTTCATACATTTGATAGTCGACATAGCTTTATTGGTATAGAAGTCAACATGTTGTCAAAAAGTCAACTTCCTGTCAAAAATAAACCCAAGATATTGCCAGGTGTTCTTGGATCAAAGTATAGGACCACCTAGTTGCATGAGATCCAAGTGAGGGAGTTTGAAGTTCTTATGTGATCTGGAGAAGTGGAACACTTCTATTTTTCCATGTTTTATGATTAGTCTGAATTGTTCAAGAAGAGATGAAACAATATGATAACTACAAAAAAGAAGGAAATTTGACACAGTCAAAGATTTGTTTTGAGCAATAAGAAGTCTATCATCCATAAAAGAAAGAATAGAGATTGGAATTTTTAGATTTTTTTAGCTTTTTTTTCAAAAATATAGAGAATCGGCATAAGATATAAAGCTGAAAGAATAAGAGAAAGAGCTGATCCTTGACTGACTCCAACATCAACATTAAATAAAGAAGAAGAAAAATTGCTCTATAAGTATTTGGTTTTTCTACTTATAAGATAATCACAAAAAAAGACAAAAACTTTGGGATCGAATCTGGCCTTGTCCAAGATACAAGAAAGGAGTTGATGGTTTAAAAATAGAAAGAACTATACAATGTCAAATATCAATGTGCAGGCTAGAGTGTTTTTGACCTAGCCCATATAAATGAGGTAGATTAGTGCAATTCCAGTATCCATGGTAGAGCATTGTTTAAGACTGCCTAGTTGGCATGGGTGTATGAAATTCTTGGATATTGACTGAAATTGTAATCTTTCACCAATGACCTTAATTAGTTTGCCAATTGTATTGAGCAAGACAATAGGTCTAAAAGCTTTAGAAGAATTGTACAACTTCTTATTGGGTTTAGGAATGATGACAGATGTTAAAACTTTGAAATATGAAGGTTAATGACCTAGTTCAATACATACATTAGCAATGTTGATGAGCTTTCTTAGATATGTTATATCTTTAACAATCCTCTTGAGATGTTTCCATAACAGCTTATCCAGTCTAGGGGTTAATGAATTGTTACATTTAGTGATAAAGCTCTTGAAATCTTCTTTTGAGAACAGCTTTCAAATTGTCCTTTGCTTACTTGGAATTTCTTCTAGTAGATTTGTATTGATTTGACAATTTTGTGCTGTATTGAATGACAAATAAAGAGATTGCTATAAATCATTGAGTTTAACACAAGGTTAGCTGTTATATTGAATGGCCTCAATGGCTGAGAGTTTTTGCTTTTTAACCCAATTCATTAGCTCCTATGGACTGCAATTCTTGTTAGTGATTTCTTGAATTTTCAGATTAAAGAAGGAGCATTTGGTTTTCTTGACTATGTTCTTGAACTGTTTCCAATCTTCAATCTGCTTTGATATCCTATAATTCTCCAGATCTTTATGACAATTATTGTCTTACCATTTCTTGGAGTGCTTAGTGATATTGACAATCTTTGAATTTTCAAACCATATTTTATCTGTAAAGTTGGTGAATGATTGAATGACTTGCTCAAAAACTTCTTTGTTTGGAATATTCTCTGTGTTGAACCTCTTGATGGCTAAGATTAATTCAGAGATAAATTTCTCTTCCTCTTCACTATTCTTGACTAATGTTCACCTTTTGATTTGAATGTGTTCTTCAAGTATCGCAATATTGACTGTGAAAGGAGTGTGATCAGATGTTAGCCTCCAGTCTGAATGTATGGAATGGTTATCATGTTCTGAAGATGTAGGTCTTAAGAACATTAGGCCAATAACTAAATTCATATCTTATTGGTTGTCTGAATACCTAGTGGATATCTAGTTGGTAGGTTTGGATAATTCTAAGTTCATAGAGTCTACAATATCTGGAAGAAGGTTCCTATGTGTGGAATAAAATGGAAAGTTGGGATCCCACATACTGTCCCTAATATTAAAGTCACCTGTCATAATTAGAACATTGCTAATATTGACTTCAGTATTCCTAAGATACTTCAAAGCCAATTGTGATGAATCTGAATAAACATTAACTAGGAAGTAAACAAAGCTGCAATTGAAAAAAGAGACAACAGAAACATCCCTGTGGTTAAAAATATCTTTTTGTAAAGAGAATTGAAATAAAGAAAGTCTGATATTAATGTAAGTAATGACTCTAGGAGAGTTATCACTGTTTAAAGGGTTTCTAGAAAAAGTTATTTAGTTGGGGTGATTCAGAACTCCGACCAGTTCTTCTCCCTCCTTGCTCTTGAAGCTTGGTATGGAACATATAAAAGACTATAACAGTTTTTGAATGAAAATAATATCAAAAGCATCTTTCATTTCTAAGATGGTGTTGATAATAAAGTTGTTCTTATGAACATTCTGGGAAAATATCTTGATATCTTTCATAATCATGCTTGAAACCCATTCATAGCTGAATAAATTGATTGTCTTTTACTTTTGTAAAGTTCTTGGTATTTTCTTGAATACCACTCCCTATGGAAGTGATGTTTCCAGAAGAGACATTGGTTTGAGTTGGCTTGATGATTGTCTTTGCAGTTAGAGTACTTGAAAGTATGTAGACATGGTTTGCCCTGTTTTGTTTCCAGTCTAGAAGGGTTATTTTTTTTTCATTTGCTTTGCAGCACCACACAAAGTGGTGATGATGTTCAGTCTTATGGGGGCTATTGCATTTTACATACCTAGATTCCTGAATTCTGTATAAAAATGTCACATGTCCTTACTTCCAATAGTTCTTGTATTGTAGAACTCCTGAATTCATATTTGCCTCTTTAATAGTTATGATATAACTTCCAATGTTGAAGCATTTATTAATGAGTCCTTTTGCTTTATTTTTATATTGAACATATCATATGTTGAGCCAAATTATAGCCATATCTGATTTTGAAAACACCTTGATCACTCTTGGCCTTGAAGCGACAGTGATATTGTTAAAGATGTGGTTATTTTTAATAATCATTTTGATCATATCCACTGTTATAGGCATATTGGTATTTTTGAGTAAATATGGTATACCAATTATCTTGAGGTACAATTTAGATTGGGGTAGGCATAGCATTTTAACATTGTCTACCTCAATCTGGTTAGTATTTTTGACATATTGCTCAATGGTTTGAAAATCCAACTGAGCTGCTACTTTGTTAGCCACTATGACTATACCTGATTGTTCAACTTGAATGAAGTCAGCTTTGACTTCTGATTTGATATTCTTGAAAGCTTTATTAATATTACTAATATAAGCACTCAAGTCAGCCATAAACTTTTTACTGTTGTCATTGCTTATTGGAACAATGACCTGCTTTCTTAACAATTCTTTAGTCATCATGTGAAGCCTTGGCTTTGTCTTGTCTTCACTGTTTATTATTTTCTAGATGTTTTCAATTTTTTTTGCATGTAAATCAGGGAAAGTTTCTTTGATCTTCAACACTTTCCTAGTATTGTTAACTGAAGTCGACACTTGCATATACAATTTTCTTTGGTCCTTATTCTCATTTGATGATTAATTAGTTGATTTGTCAATAGGTTTAATATTCTTTTTGAAATACTTTGAAATTTCTTTAATCTTCTTAGACAATTTGGCTGGAATTGGAGGTGGAAGCTTGTTGAATGTGATGGGCTTGTCCACATTCTTGTCTTATGTGTTTTTGCTGTTGTTGACCTCATTGCTCTTTGGAGTAAACTTGGCTATAACCTTGCATTAATAAGAGTATTCCATCCTGAATTGTAAATTGCTGAGATGAAACTCTATGCCACTTCTCTTATATCTTTAAAGTCCTTGACCCCATTGGTCTTACCATTTTCTATTTTTTTTTGTTGATAATATATTTTGTCATATGACAAAGCAATTCCTTAATATTGTTGGTATCAGACATAAGGTATTCTAATGATTTATAGAGTAAGATGGAGCAGAAATCTCTATCTTACACATCTTGTTTTGTTGTCTGATTGACATCATATGACAATTGAATATTGATTGTATCTTGGGCAGAACAACTGTTAGAGCTATTATTAGATATACCCTTATATTGTAAATTGGATGTAGATTTAAGGACCGGTATCTCATTGTTCACACATTGACTTTCCTTAGGAGAGAGATTATTAGCTGTCTTACTAACAGAACTACCTACTTTTACATTTTCTTTGTAGGACAGCTAAGAGCTATCAACAGGTTTCCAACTTTCAACATCTGGAAGATTATTATTGATTTTCATATATTGGTAGTATAGAACATACAATGCACTTAAAGAAATTGAAGAATTCCTTGAGCTGTTCTTGCTGGGGAGAGAAAATCTCCCCCTGATACTGTCACAGTTGATGTCCATCTCCATATTGGAAGGTACTTGAGTTATCAAGAAAGGTATAATACTAATTACTGAAGTGGAAAGATATTTATTCACTAATTCTCTTATGGGTACTACTATATAAGATGGAGATAAGAGAGAAAGAAGCAATTGACTGTCACATGTTATGTCACATCCTACTTTTGTTTTAAGTCCAAAATAAAAAAGAAAAGAAACTCAGAAGATGAAATAAAATCAAGTCTATCATTCATAACTCTAATATGCTACTTTTTTGAACATTTGGATATATTTATCCTCAGTTTATTAACTTTGTTCAAGCTCCTTCAACTTTGCTATCTTTTTCAAATTTTTGTTCTCTCCTTTAAATTCTTTATTTATTTATTTTAAAACCTTCTCCACTATTTCAAACTCCAATATTTCTGCTTCTAAATATTTTATTACATTTTATTTCTAAATATCTGCTGATTCTCTCTAAACATATACCAATACTCGCTGCACTTGTTCTTTTACTATTGTTCCTCTCATTTATGTTCTCAAATATAACTTGCATACTATCACAAATCCTCCTACTTGACTAGCTTTCCCATCAAACAAGAGTGGTATTTCCACTTCTGCTTGGGACCCATGACTGGGTTTTGGTTCAGCTCTTCTCTTCAATGTCATCAACAGCTCTTACATTCTCACTAAATTCTCATTTTGTTTTTGTATAAAAAGTAGTATTTGTTCTTCTGAGTCAAATTAACTTATATCAAAACTAGGTAAAGAAGCAAGACCAGTATTAGTTCTAACCTCAAAATCAAACTTCACTGATATATCTTTAAACATCTCAGTAAATACTAGTTGTATTCTTCTAGTTCATCTCACACTGTCTATTGACTACTTATCTTATTTTTTTACTAATTGCTGTTCTAATCAAACTATTACACTACTATTTCTCAGCTAGATGTTTTCTTACTGGACAATGTTGCTGCTCTATGTGAACTGATCATAAGGAAACTAGCAATACAAGCCTTCTACATGAAAAATACATATATTTTATTTAACACTACCCACTTAAATAATAAGGTATGTCTAAACAGCAGCCTAGGTTTGGTCACTACTATCTGTCAGAGTTGTAAACCTTAGACTCAAAATTTTTCTAATATTCTTTCATCTTTCTTTCTCTTTTCTTTCTTTTACTTTTACTTGTACTTGTACTTCTTACAGACAATGAAGAGGCATGTGACTGTAGCTACATAACAATCATATGAGGTAATATCAGAGGCCTAGATTCAAGAAGAATGAGGTATGTTAATAGCATGTTTACCTCATAGAAAACACATGGTGTACTCATGGTTAAGGCATGGACATTAGGGCAGGAGTATTTATCATTAGTATGAACCAAGGCCTTTTAGTATATAAGGTAAACAATCCTGTATGGAGTTCTCTATTGAGTTCTCTTGTGTAAACCCTCTACAAGATTTCTTTTCTTAACTCACTCTAAGGTTCTGAGATCATAACACTATCCATGATTACCTATACTAAGCAACTAGCTTTCCTTTATGCCCAGGATCTAACTTTTAATCTGAGAGTGACTAATAATCACATCAACCATCAGTTGAAAATAATAAAAGAGTAAAAGAATAGAAAGAACCCTGGGTTGAGCAGTCTTAAAAAAGACTATCAAGTTCTAATATTACAATTCAAGACTTAGAGTTAAGTCAAAAAAGAAATCTTGTATAGGGTTTATATAAGAGAACTCAATAAAGCTCCTAAGTACAATGTATTTACCTTATATATATTGGGCTATTGGTCTATACTACACTAGACCTAGTCTATCCTAATATCATATGCAAGTCCACCCGTCCAGAAACTACATCCCCATGGTGAAATCATCTCCCAAAACATACAAGCCCACCTTCCATGGCAGCCACATTTCTTACAACATGTCTTATGGCAGTGCTGCAACCATCCAGATATTCCATCTTCCATGGCAGAGACACTCCTATTCAACTTGGTCTTCCATAACGGAGTTACTCCTGTCAGTGTCTCAACACTGAAATCTCCACTCAGGGTAATAGGGGTTTTACCACTGAAACCCCAAGCATCTCCTATAATATCTGTTTGTATATAAGACTAGTAGTTACACTGTAATTCACTAGTCTGATAATCGATGAAGATAATCTCTTATTGAACTCGATCCCTGGTATTCAACGACAACACACCAATTAGCACTCACTCCTGTTATGACCTTAAGCTAAAGCTCAGGTTGCACTTAGGCAAAGACTTGAGAATGGATAAGGGATGTTTAAAATTGGTAAAGCATAAAGACTACAGAGTAGTATCTATACTATATATACTGATATCCCATGAGAAAAGTGTTCATTATATATGAGTCAAATGAGTCATAGTCCATGAGGCTAAAGCAAGGATATTGCACCTACTACATGAGGTGCTGACTGAGATACTTGCAGCACAGCTGATCATGTTGTTATGCTGCACCCAGGAGGTATCAATCATAACAACTCCCATCTCAAACTTCTTCCCATCATCTGAAGTTGCAACTATGTGGCAGACAGATGGTATAGCACATAAGCTGAAGTCAAGGTCGTTCCACAAGTCTGCTCATCTCCGAGTCCATTCTGTGAACTTCCACCTTGGTGTGAACCGTGCCTGACACCTAAAGAGTATATATATTACATACTGTTAACATATGGTATGATATTATTGTTCTAGAACTTTTTATATCCCTTTATGTGATATATGATTATGTGACCAATGTGTGACATCTTTTCATGTGATGTGATGTCACATTAAACCCTAACTTGAAGTTAAAGAAAAGAAAAGTAAAATAAAAAGTAAAATAAAAAGAAAAAAAGAAAAAAAATAAAGTCTATTATTCACAACTCTAATACTAATCTAGATTGACTCAGACAACTTGTTTTTCCTAACAACAATTTCTACTACTCTAATATTTTACTGACTAATTTAAACTATTTATTATTTCTAAAAAGAAAGAATTGTTACAACTCAAACTCTGTTACAATCGATGTTTCCTGGATACAATAAGGACTAGGGTCAAGGACAATGATGACATGATCGGCTACACCACAATAGTCTCAGTCAGTGCCTCATGTAGTAGGCTCCTTATCTTTGCTTCATCTTCATGTTGTATGACTTGGTTTTCTCATGTACACTGAATAGTTTCTTCATGGTTACTAAGTATATATAGTGTAGAGATAGATACCTCTGTATTCTTTATGCTTTACCAATTGACATCTCCCCTTTCCTACTCTCAAGTCTTTGTCTAAGAGCAACCTGAGCTTCAAGCTAAGGTCATAACAAACTCAAGTATAAGAGTAAGAAAGAAATCTTGTATTAGGTTAATATAAGAAAACTCGATAGAGTTCCAAGTACAAAGTATCTGTTTTATATGCACTGGGCTAATAGTCCATGCTACACTAAACCTAGCCTATCTTAAAGAGTATATATTATTTATAAGATCAACATATGATAAATATGTTATATAATATAATGTTATCATTCTAGAATCTTCTATATCTTTCTGTGTGATGCATAATTATGTGACTGTGACTATGATATCACACTAACCCCTAACCTTAAGTCAAAAATATGAATAAATAAATATAAATAAAATCTACTATTTTCAAGTCTAACAAAAATATTTACTTCTCTGTTGCAATTCTAAGCTTGGCTCAGATTACAACTTAGGCAAAGACTTGAGTAAGAGTAAAGAAGATGATCAATTGATAAAGTATAAGAATACATGTTTATATCTAATATTATATATATCTAATAATCATGAGAAATATATATAGTGTTCTTGAGGAAACAATGAGAAAAAAAGGAGAAAAACATGAGAAGAATATAAGATACAGTAAATATGAGTTAGAAATGAAACAGATCCCAACACATGTCTGATTTATGTCAAACCTAAGACAAATATCTATTTAACATAAGGTAACTGTTATAAGATGAGAGTGTGGACAGACTTTGGCTAGGGTTAGGGTTAGCTGGACATAAGTAATTAGTTATTAGTCTACAACAGAGGAAGAGCACGTGACCTGGAAGTCATATGACAGAGTCTAGAATGGTCTGGAAGGACTAATGGTCTAGAAGGATTGAGAGGAGTCTAGATTAGAGTTAGGGTTAGGGATGATGTTAAGAGACTATGGTTCCTCATGGTGTATACATAGTATACACATGTATAGCGGAGATTAAGAGTATGATATCAGGGCACATGTAGGAAGCATGGTGGCCTTAAGGAAAACACATGTGGATGAGTAATAGGACATGAGGAGGATGCATAGACATAAGGGCAGGTAATTATTGTTGTAGCACAGACCAGGAGCCTGTAGTATATATAGAGAATTAATACAGTGAGGGCTCCTTGTCGAGTTCTCTTATAATCCCCACTACTAGATAGCCTACTGAGAGCTTTGCTGAAGTAAGCAAACTATGAGTGCTGTTCCAGTGAGTGGTTGCTACAATAGTAACAATTGTAACATTTTCTAAATAGATAAAATTACTCTTCTATATAAACAAGTTACAATGAACTTGTTATACAAAGCTTTTGCTTGAAAAAGTATATACTAACAAATACTACTTATTTAAACAATAAGTATGTTTAGATGTAAGCCTATATTTGGTTCATACTATCTATGGCTAGTCTTTCTCTAACTAACTGATATATCTCTCATACTTAGGATTTAGCAAGCTTTCTTGATTGAAAGCTATATTATCCTTGGTTAAGAATGAATAGAGAGTAAGAGATAAGAGAACTTTGTATTGAGTAGCCTCAGAAAATAGTATTAAAATTGAAGATAATAGACTTATTTTATTTTTATCTTATTTCTCATTTTTATTTTTCATTTTTAGACTTAGGGTTAAGGGTTGGTGTGATGTCACACATCTGTCACATGTCACAGTTATATAATCATATATTACACAAAGTATTATAAAAGGTTTTAAAACAATGATGTCATACAATATATATTACACATGTTAACCTTAAACAAGCACATGTTTTTTAGAATAGGCTAGTATAGATAGACTATGAGCCCAGTGTATATAAGATAGACAGATTGTACTTAGAAACTCTATCAAGTTCTCTTATATTATTTAATCCAAGGTTGTTCTTTTACTCTATCCCTTGAACCTAAGTTCATAACAAATAGGTATTAAGTTCCAATGTTATAACTTAAGTTTAAATATTAAATATATACTACTTGACCAATCATTAGTCTATACATCTTAATTCTAACCTATTTTAAAATATAACTAAGTTTTTCTGATAATGTTCTATCTGTCACATGACTGTGTGACTGTAACATAATGTTATGATTTTGTGACTTATGACTATCACATGTGACTTTTTGTTACACCCTCTTAGCTAAGTTTAAATAAGCTAAATAAAATAAATGAAAAAGAAAAATAAGAAACTAAGTACAAGTTCAAAGTACAAGTTTATCTGTCTAAGCTGTCTTTAACCTAGAGTTAGGGTTTAGGAAGACAATATAAGTCAGACAGGTAGACTATAATCTCTTAGTCTGAAATAAAATCATTACCATGTCCTGGTGTTGATAGCAATATACCTCTCTTTCTGATTACACTCATGTCCTAATCACTACTGGTCCTTCCTCCGAGTGACTAAGCAACATGCAGAGATGCAACACATAAGTTATTTGATATCTGTATTTTTCACACTTTATCTACTCTTCCATGTGCCATCCACAGACCTCAACCACTAAGATGTAAACCACACCTAATCATAGGTGTTCCAATCATAGTTGGTTCTTTGGCTTTAGTTTCTTTTTCACGGCTTTGAACTTGAACACTTTTCACAATCAATTCTGTTCTTCATTTGATGGTATTGACACATGTTGTCAAGAGAACGGTCTTATATTACAAAACCTCGCAGCCTGGTATTTATTACTGCTACCCTAAACACCATTTCATGTGATCATATGCACTGAGTTGTGAATCAAATCGTAACATTCGGAAATAGCAGAGATGAAAGACCGGGCTGCAAAACCAAATTCATGCAACTGAAATCTTTGGCCGATTGTCTCCGATGTGTCGTTGTGTGATGAAGGTGGTCATTCTATTGGCATCGCTCTTAAGGGAGTCTTTATAGCCAAAAAGGGAGATGACTGAGAATCGTCCGTCCCATAGACTTGGATCAACTGGAGCATTAGCCTGATAAGGATAGCTGAAGAGTTTGGTTACACGTGGAAAGCGTGTGTAGAGCATCATTTGTTCGCTGTTCAGCAGGCTGAGGGGTTGGGGGGTCCGTGTAGTTTCTTCCTTATCTACCTGTTTTGCCCATTATTCATTCTGGATTTCCATCCGTGTTGTGTATCCCATGGATGATACAGAACCCTCAGACTCAGTTGACGGTGTTCTGGATGACATTTGTGCAGAGGACGGCCTGCCACGTTGTATGTTGTCCATACTGCTATTGCTGATGTTTTGTCCAGTGAGGGGGGTGCTAGCTGTAGTAAAAGGTTGATTTGGTGGGTTTACTGGTTATATTCGCAAATTCTGGCGCTGCCATCATAGATGGTGGTACTGAAGATAGAAGCAATGTTTCCATCATATTTATTATTTTAAGTCCCTTTCTCAACACCCTATATGCATGCCATGCGAGAAAGGATATATGATATGCACAGTACAATCATTAGAGTAAGATAGCATGACACAGCAAGATAAATTTACAAAATTTATTCAAAGGAACCATCAAAGATGTCCCATATCTCCCTTCAAAGTGACATTTAGAATATTGAAACAAAACAGGGCAGAAACGCACCTAAACTTAGGTTTCACAACCCTATAATTTAGATCCTCCACTTCTGTCCCATCACGTACTGTGATATTTCTCTGTATTTCGATGCGCTTGTACGCATGCCTGTGACCATCAAAGCCAGAGTGGTCCAAATGGCGCAGATTGGGTAATCTTGTTGCCAGTCTAAATATCGCTAAGTGCATTTGCTCGAGGTTGTTTCCCACTGCAGTCCACACAGCCTGACCTCGTAGAACCTCAAGCCGAGGGAAATGATCCACGATAGTATAAATATCTTCCTGAAAATGACTCTACAGTGAATGGCTAGTCGGTGGGTATACACAAGGAGGCGACATACCAACTCTATTGCTTTTGGGTGTGCCGCGCCAGATGGAAGATATGAGTTCGGCAACCAGAGCCAAATGATCTCTGGAAAAGTATCCCCGACTTGACATACATCGGAAACATCATAAAATGCATGTAGTTTGAGTTTCCGCAGCTTAGTGGAATCCAAGAAGTACTGATGAAGGTCAAGCAAAGAACGAGCGTCAAGTGAGCGGATATCAAGACATTCAATCGGACGTTTTATAGAGCCTGACGGCACAGGCAACACAGAACTTGTTTCTCTAGGATCTTCTGTAGTGGAAGGAAAGTTCTGAAAGACTGCGAAAGAAAGCGAGCTTGGAGTAGGAGGTAATGGCGCGACGGATGCAAGACATTCAACTACATGTCTAGTCGTTGATAGACTTTTCAGATTCGGAAGAGCTTCATGAGTCAAAGATGGAAGGGCCAGAGGGAACCAGCAGAGGTGTTCCAATGTAAAGTGTTGTTCGATGAATTGAGAGCGTGTGAAGTCCAAGGAAGCTGAAGCGCCCGTAAGCAGTTGCAGCCTGAGCACTTTTAACGAGGGAAAGGACAGGCGATGAAGATGAGAGAATTCCAGCGGAATTTCGAGGTGCTGATGATCAATATCAGTCATACTTGCAATAATATTGCAATTCGGTCACGTACTTGTAAAAAGGGCGTATTTGCGAGGAGACGTAAAACATGGGGTGTGACTGCAGGTCTAACCCAGGAATCGCCTAGCAGATTTAAAAACCTGAGATTACCAAAACGCCAAAGCTGGGAATTCCCTGTGAGTAGACTGGCGTTATTTAGAAAACAACATCATACCGGGTACATTTTGCTGTCTGGATCGTGACTTAATGGCCGGACATGAGATCCGAAGGGTCCAAGGAGAGCGAAATATTCGAGTGTCTTTTTCTTCTCGAGTGCTTGAAGGATAGCATCCTCATGCTCCGGGAGGAGGGTAGGTCGATAGGGAAGCTTCAAGTTAAATTCCCAGACAAATGATCGGAGAGACTTCATGTTGTCGATGGCCTTGCACATGTACCATATCCTGGTCGTTTCATCTGGTGCCCCACGAGTATCGGATGGAGGGACAAGGGTCGAGGGTTTCCGTTCAGTAAATGACCGAGTGCTCCTGTCTGTGATATGAACGTGTGTGATGAAACTAGCTAAGTCAGCTCTCTGAGCCAGATGGATCCAGACTTGCGGATAAGAGTGTCTGATAAGAAGGACACGATACTCTGTATGCCGAGGAATGGCAAACTGGGAACATTCTTTGTTTACCAGTGCAAAAGAGAGGATATCTTCATGACTGTCTACGAGAGCAAGTATTACATCGAGGATTTCAGAAGGAAGACGAAGGAGTGGGGCAGAATCCATGGTTCAACGCTTCTCAGAACAAGTTGCTTCTCTGGCAGAAGGCTCCAGAGGCTATTTGGGATTGTTTGCTTCAATCCCAGAGTGATTTTCCGGAACACCAATCAAATCATAGGTTAAATGTAGTCATACACAGACCATTAGCCTAATCTGTACCAGAAACTCTATTGAGTTCTCTTATGTAAACCCTATACAAGATTATTCTTTTGCTTTATCACTTGAACCTGAGTCTTAACACT
>JAJOHK020000220.1:0-34274 GCA_022457215.2 Leucocoprinus gongylophorus | reverse complement strand
GCGAATCGAAACGCTGTATGGTTTGTTGTTAGTTGTGCAGAACCAGATTTTGCGGAGAATGGAGCATGGACCGCCGGTGAACTTGAGGTAACCGATGATGTCAGAAGTTCAATGTCTCTGGCAGCCTGGTCAGCCTTTTTTGTACAGGAGAGAACAATCGAACTTGACTAGTTGGCTGAAATTATGAAGGTGATTTGGAAAATCAAGCTGGGCTTATCTATTACCCTCAAATGTTTGATATGAGTACCAAGTTTACAAAAATCTGTGGAACAGCTTCTTTCATTTAAGGCAGCTTTTACAGAACTCACCTCTAAGAGATTCTTAAACTCAGAAGTGTAGAGATGCAAGACTTAGAAGAGATAAATCTCATGGATGTTGATGATAGAGCCATTTAGGAGTCTTATCAGTGATCCATATGCCTTGGCTATCAATAAATAGGTTCATGATACTTCTAGCAGAAAATAGTCTGTTAATCTCACAAACATATCTATTCCTCTTCCCTCTTCTCTTCCATCTATTTGGTGTCCTATATGGAAAAAGCAATAGTGACTGTTAGAGCAACTGGATGAAGTTCATGAAGCCGGTGGAGCTTACAAGCTCCAGAAGAAACCTAAGTCTATTGTCTATATGATACACCAAGTAAGGACTTACCTCCAAAAGAAACCTAAAAGAACAGAATAAGATCTCCTAAAGATGGCAAGTATGCTAAATACTCTAGAATGCATACCAATCTGGCAGAACAGTACTGATCAAGCAAGGAATGATAGTAGTCAGACACCTTGATGGAAACATCTAGAATAATGTCTAGAAATAGCAAGTACTTATCTGATAGCAACTGGAAATATAAAGTGATAATTACAAAGATGCTAGCAGTAGTTGGAGTTAGACTACAAGAGTGATAGAGCTAGTATAACCAACTCTGTATTTTTGACATCAGAGATTAGAGTTTTGTTAGATGCAGTTTACACCTTGTTATCTGAGATCTATTAAGATATCTTGGAAGTCCAAATATGTAAGTTAGAGCATTATCTAAGAATATGGAAAATAGATTGAAACAACCTTTGGCTTCAGCTTGTATACTGTGCCTCTACTAGCTGCATTGGTTGTATATTTCAGAAATAAACTTGGGGAATTTAGTGGATTAGAACCACTAGAAAGTAGCAAGGTATATTATTACCAAAACTAGAAGAAGATGTCAATTTTAGTTGATTTTCAGGATAGCTAATACTGTATAAACTACTAGATTATATACTAGACATGCTATCTAGAGTAGTTATCTAAAATAGGGACTGTTAAGTGAGTTACCCTGATTTCTAGTAATTCTTGAATGTTAGGGAATAAAGGTCTATGGAGTTAGTGAGGGTCTAGCAAGGATATCAAAGATGGAATGAAGATATGTGATCTACTGTTATGCTAGAAAATACTTTTCTGCAAAAACAAGTACTCTTATAAGGTTTTTAACAAATATTAGTTCAAGGGGTAGTATGATAGCTATTAATCAAACTAGATCTTAAAAAGAATAGATCTTCAGAAACAAGAAACACCACTTGCAAATGACTAGCTACAAAGTATGAGAGTGTTTTACAAATGTTCAGATAATTGAATAAGATAGGAACATATTAGATTGAAAGCTAGTAGAGTCTAGAATGATAAAGTAAGTAGAGATAGCTATGGAAATAGTAAAGAAGGAATAAAATGAGCTTTTATGAGTAAGAATCAATTATTGGATTGATGTCAGATTGTAAATGAAGAGATGGCCATATACTTGCAAGATCTCAGAAAGCTTTATTATAGCTTTAGTTTTTATTCTCTAGATCCATTTTTTATATTTTTAGACTAATATATAAGCTATAAGTAAAGGAGAGTAAGAGAGAGAACTCCTATCCAAATATCCCACTCAAGAGCAGTTTAACCTCTATTTTATTGAGTAAGCATTGCTAGTACTTACTATTACTTTTAGGCAAGTTTCAGAAAGTTCTAGCAGTCTGGAAAAGGCTGGCAAGATGAGTATCAGTTGGTATCTTCAGTTGTAAGGTTCAACTTGAGAGGTGCCCTCAGGATGTATTATCTAAGATAGATAGTGTTGTTAGAAGCTTTTAAGAAGCTTTGCAATCTATTTACTAGATTTTTTAAAGAAACTTGTTACACAGTATAAGGTTTACTATTTAGAAGTATATTAGCGAGAAAAATTATTTGTGAGTAGATGTTACTCATATATTCCTTTTAATATCCTTATAAGAAAACAAAATGATGGACTTTAATTTAATTTAATTTAATTTTTTCATTTTCATTTTATTTTCAATTATTTTATATTTTTCTATTTTTAGAACTCTGAGGTTAGGGTTAGAAGTGATCAGTCACAATGTCACATCAGTCACATTTGATAGTATAGTTATAACATGGATTATGAGACTGAAGAGAAGAAAGTAGAAGGTTCTAGAACAAAGTAACATCATGTAATATGGATACCACATGTTGACCTCATGCTTTACACATGGTTATTTAGGGTAGGGTGCACAGTAGCTAGCATGGACCATCTGTACCAGTATATAAGGTAAACTACTTTATAAAGAGCTCTCTATTGAGTTCTCTTGTGTCTTCTCTAATACAAGAGTTTGACCTTTATCTAACTCTAAGGATTTAAGATTATAACAATTTTTTCTAACTTCATCTTTTCACATTCATGAAATTTTAAGTATTCTAATCTTATTCTATATTATTGTTTCTACACCTTCTATTGATTCCTAATACTGATATCATTCTCTTTGGATTTTTTAGTGTATAGTTAGTTAAGGGCTAGTATTACATAATTCTTGTTGTATCCTAGCATTACTTCTTTTCTGCTTGACTTCTGTCACTATACTAGAAAAGGTTAGAGAGTGTAGATAAGAAAGAAAAGATTATTTATAGGTTGAAACAGATGATTGGAAATGGGATGTGACAAGTTTGTGATATGACAAAAGTCACAAACTCTATGTTTTTGACATTGGATATCAGAGTTTGTAGTCCTCTTACAGTAATTCATTAACAGTAGAAATACATCTATAGATGTAAAAACAGAAGTAGATAATAATAAGGTCTTGAGATCTTATAGTTGCTTCGTAAGACTTCTTAGAATGTGGTTAGTATTACAACTTAAGTCTCAAAGTTAAGACAAAAAAACCTTGTATTAGAGTTAAGATATATCTAATTTATCCTAAAGACTATATATTATATATAAGGTTAATATACAGAAAACATGTTGTATAACATCATCATTTTAGAATCTTCTATGTCTTTTCTTATATCATATGATTATATAACCATAACATGTGATCTATATATAATATCATGCTAAACTCTGATCCTAAATCCTAAAATAAGAAAATAAAGTAAAAAGTAAATGAGAAAGACATAATATTAAGAGTAATTCACACTTGCTAGAATTATTCACAGGTAGCATAGAAGATGGGTTGGGTCAGAAGATAAAGTTGGAAGTATGATACTACATAAATAAAATAACCTTGGATTTAACAAAAGATTGTTACATCTAGCCTAACTTGTTATATGATCATATTTTGGAAGAGAGGGTTCAGATGTACTTAGAGCAAGTGTGGTACAATCTAAGTTGATAATCAGACTAAAGAACTGTATATAATAGCCAATATTCTTGAATACAGAAGTATTAATTTAATAATATTCTACTGCTGTGCATACTCTAGGTTGTTAGATACCATAGGAATGTTATTTGAAACTTCATGAGATTGATAGGTGATTAGAATGGAGTGTGATCTACACTAGAAGAGAGTGAGAAGAGTGTAAATACTGGATAGTATATGATACATGACTTCAAAGTCTATTCAGTGAATATATCTTGGTATATCTAAATGTTTGAGATAAAACTCTCTATAACTCAGTTCAGAGCTAAAACATCCAAAGTATCTTTCTAGAAGTTGTTTTCCAAGCTGAAAATCTTTTATTTAACTAAATACTACAATCTTTTCTAGTACTATTTACTATTCAAAATCTCTTCTACTTCATATTCTTCCTTATCATCTACAATAACTGGAGTAGGAAGTGTTGTCTTCCATTCTAGAATTAGATCTTCCAAAGCAGCTACTAACTTCACTACATTAAATACCAGATGAAGCCATTACCACTGGTGAGAAAGCTTTAGCTTGTATGTAGTATCTCCTACTTCTTTATTTCAAAGAAGCTTAAGTATCAGTGCAAAATTTTAGCAAAAGAGCATATTATCAATATTGGAATATATGACTATGCTTGTAAGTTTTTTTCTTTTTAGCTAGTTCTTCATAAGCTCTATAGTATATCTAGTCCCAAAGATCCTATATATGAAATTTAGCTTGTCTAATAACTACTATACCATTTCTTAAACAGATAACAGCTTGAGAGAATCTGAGATATCATCTAGGAGTAACAGATATTTTTGCTAATGTTTTAAAAGAGGCCTTTAAGTACTCAAGTACCTATGGAAGTTGTAATATACTAAGTCTACTTGTTTCAAAGCCCATTCTCTATAATAATAATGTCTTATATAAAAGTATGTTTCTATGATAGCCTTATTCTTACAATATGTTTCCATAACAGTGTTAAGAGTAATGTTAGAATTGATGGAACTTGCTTTAAGCAAATATTTGCAATTAGTCATATAGAAAGAGGTCAGATTAAGTATAAAAACTCATCCATGAGATTGAACAGAGTATTCAGGTCACAGATCAAGTTTAGAGACTTATCCATAGATAAATAATATGACCTTGAATGATAATCTTAGCCTCAACTTATATATTATGTTCACTGTCTGTTATATAGTTATAATTTTGGATGATGAGGTATTAAAGAGAAGTGAGAGGAGATGTTAGAAGATTTTGGATAGATTCTTAGTCAAATCTTAGTCATTTCTTTGTTGATTTCCAGACTGAAGACTACAGAGTATCTACTTAGTCTTAAATACTAAATCTATAGTCAGAACTATAGCTCAGGAAATAGTAGTGTAAGAGATAACCAAGAAAATATTATAAAGATGATCTCTAGGATATAAAAGATGTAGAAACATGCTTAGGTATGATTAGAGTTCTAGCTTCTAGTTATAAAGTGAATGTTTCAGAAGTTTTAGAAGTCTGTCTATGACAGGTGATGATGTAATCAAGCCCAATCCCTACAAGTACTCTGTTTTTCATAGTAGAAATAGTCCTTTTCAACTTAATATTCTATAGTAAAGTTCTCCTATCAACCTCTTTCAGTGTCTTACTACTAAAATCTTCACTAAGAGCTATATACTAAAATTCTCCTGAGTATCTTCTTTTTATTATATATAAAACTAATAGTTACACTATAGCTCACTAGTCTAATAATGAAATATCCAAGTTGAACTCAATTTCTATGTTTTTTAGCAATACACTAATATTAGCACTCACTTTTTTGGACTTTGTTCCATCTTTTAAAGTTATAACCACATAGCAGATAGATAGTATAGTATATAAGCTAAAACCAAGATCATTCTAGAAAGCTCATATTACTATGTATTTTATATAGAATTTCTATACTTAGTACATCTTTGAGCTAAACCTGTAGGCTTTTGCTCTCTAGTATAAACTATGCTTAAATTTTTTACAGAAAAATATTTTTCAGTATAACAATAGAAGTATTATATGCCAAGTCCACTCATCCAGAAAACACATTCCTGCAGGACACTTCTTGTCAACATCTAATCCAATAAAGTCTGCCTTTCATAGCGACTACCTTACTTGCAACATGTCTCATAGTATTAATGTAATCATCTAGGTATTTTGTCTTCCATAACAGAGATACTTCTATTTGACTCAGTCTTCTATAATAAAGTTATACTCCTGTTAATATCTCAACACTGAAACCTCTGCTTGGAGTAATAGGGGCTATACTACTGAAATCCTAAGCATCTTCTATAGCATAAACCTGTATATAAAACTAGTAGTTATATTGTAATTTGCTACTCTGATAATTGACAAAGATAACTCTTATTGAACCTGATCCCCAGTGTTCAATGGCAACACACCAAATCAGTACTTACTTCCATCTTGGACTTTTTCCTTTTATCTGAAGTTGCAACTACATAACAGACAGACAGCACAGCACATAAGCTGAAGCCAAGGTTATTCCACAAGTCCATACATCTCTGAGCCCATCTTGTAGACTTTCATCCCCAGTATGAACTATGCCTGACAAGAAGACAGCCATTATTTAGAAGAAAAGAAGATTATTGTTAGAATTGAAGATAGTAGACTCTATTTTATTTTATTTTCTATTTATTTTTTTATTTTCAGACTTAGGGTTAGGGGTTAGCATGATGTCATATATCAAGTCACATATATAACATAGAAAGATATAGAAGGTTTCAGAACAATAATGTCATACTATATATCAATAGCATGTAATATACATGGCCTTTGGAGTAAGTTAAAACTTGTGTAGCATAGACCATTAGTCTAGTATATATAAGATAGATATATCATATTAAGAACTTTATCAAGTTCTCTTATGTAAATCTTATACAAGATTCCTTTGTTGACTTAACTCTGAGTCTTCAATTATAATAACTGTTGAGTAGTAGAGTACATATAGTTGTTGTATTGCAACTTTACTAGTGACAAAAGATCATATTAGTTACTTTGTTATTTATTAAATAAAGAGCTGGAGATACTAGCTTAACTTCTAACTAATATACTTTATCTGTTCATCTAATTATAAATGCCAAGTTATAGAGGATATAACTTTGACTTCAAGAAATCTGTAAAGTTCTTAGATGAAAAGTATTATAAACTATAGATCTCTGTTTGAAACCACTCATCTAGAAAGACTATGAAATTTCCAGATATTATATAAGAAAAGCTAAGCTACCTTTTCTGTTATAATAGTGGTATGAGCAGGAATAAAGTGAGCTTACTTTGATACAGAGTTCACAACTGTCATTACCAAATTATATCTAAATAACTCTAGAAGTTCTACTACAAAATCAATACTCAGTATATTCTACAAAGAGTTAGAAATAGGCAGCAGATAAAGTTCTCTAGCTAGAAGATGTCTCATAGACTTGGTTTGAAGATACACATTACAAGTACTAATATACTAGCTATTAGGGATATTGGTAATACTGTAAGTCCAGATCTACTCTATAGAGGCTTAGTTATACTCCTAGGCTAGTCAGTACCTAAACCAGCTTCTGATGGACTGATAATTGTAGATATTGATTGGTCAAGTACACAGACTATGTGCTTAAATTATCCTACTATATGTTATAGTGCAAGGATGTGGACAGACTTTAGGGTTAGGATTAGTGGACAAGAATAGGACAGTAGTAATTATTAGTCTACAACGGACAAAGGGTTAGGAGATAGGCACGTGACCTGGAAGTCATGTGATAGAGTCTAGAGCGGTTTGGAAGGACTTAGGGTCTAGAAGGATCGGGAAGAGTCTAGAGATGGAGTTAGGGTTAGGAGATGACGTCAAGGGACATGGGTTCCTCATAGTGTACATATGGTGTGCACATGTACAGCGGAGATTAAAGGTATGACGTCAGGGCACATGTAGGAAGCATGGTGGCCTTATGGAAAACACATGTGGATGAGTAATAGACATGAGGTAGCAGCATGGACTTAAGAGCCAGATAGATATTGTTGTAGCACGGACCACTTGTAAATAGTATATATAGAGGAGCAATGCAGCGAGGGCTCCTTGTCGAGTTCTCTTGTAATTCCCCCACTCTTTACTTGATAGTTCATTGGAGAGCTTTGCTCATTGTGAGATCATTTGTCCTTGAGTGACGAGTGGTTGTTACAACACTATAGTATATATGGTAGTAGTATAATAGTAGAATACTCTACCCAAATATTATCTGGAGTTTCTGGGCACTTATAACTTCTTAATGTAAGACTAATCTCCTTATACTAGCCAATATACTATAATATTTGAGACCACCAATAATTTCAGAAAACAAGTTCTAGTATCTTTTATTATCCTATATCTTACTATAGAAAAAAATAGACTAATGACTTTTAACTACTTGGAAGAATATAAGAATCTTGTAGATAGAATTCTTAGAAATGAAGTTTTTGGAAAGTCTTGGCTACTGGTTTCTCTTATTTTCTGCTCTAGTTTCTACATAAGATATCTGTCAGAATATTGTATTTCTTACTTTTTAGAGCAAAACATTCCAAAGTACAAACTACAAAAAACTCTGGATAGAGAAATATATATTCTAGTTGTTTTGTGCTCTTGTACTATGATATAGTTGTCTAAATAATATATTGGACTTTTACATTAATTTTCTGGACATAAAGTAAATTAATAAATTAAATCTGGCCAAGTATAGAAACTACTGGGCTTGACAATGGTTGAGCTCTTTTGTAATTATGAAGTACTCTAGAATCTTATGATTTGTCCATATTTTAACTGGACTTATTATATCTATATCTTCCAGAAAATATCTCCACTTTTTCAATACACAGATGATTGTTAACATTTTCTTGCTATAAATTTCATAGTTTTACTTGACCAGAAATAGAAACTTGCTAAATAATACAACTGGGTATGACTTGCTATCAGGCTTTAATTGTTGAGAAACAACAGCTCTAGTTGTAAAATCTGAGCTGTTTACTTCAATACAGTATCATAGATCAACTTTTAAGGCTTCTAAGGCTTTTGCTTCATGACTTTGGATAAAATACTTACTAG
Organism: Leucocoprinus gongylophorus; assembly: GCA_022457215.2. Classification (NCBI taxonomy): domain Eukaryota; kingdom Fungi; phylum Basidiomycota; class Agaricomycetes; order Agaricales; family Agaricaceae; genus Leucocoprinus; species Leucocoprinus gongylophorus. Next base: position 25,568 of record JAJOHK020000220.1, on the reverse strand, counting down.
TTCTAAAGATACTTCTGTATTTATACTTATTCATATATAGGTTAGCCTTTCATATTTTATCTTGTAGTAACTCATCACTTAGAATCTAGATTGTTCTATATCTTAGAAACTATCTCTAATAATGTCTTTTTAGTTATTTCTTATACTACCATTTCCTTAGCTATAGTTCTGATTACAAAACTTAAGACTAAGTAGATATTCTATAGTATTCTTAGTCTAGTAATTAACAAACTGAGTGTTTTGCTTTCTCTCCTAGCTTCTCTGTCATCTTTATGATTGCCTAAAATTATAACTATGTGACAGATAGTAGTACATCATACAAGTTGAGGCTAAGCTCATTATCTATAGTTAGTCACAAGTCTATAGATAAGCTTTCATGCTTGATTCATAACTTGAGTATCTCTGCCCATCTCATAAATACTCACATTTGTTTCTGGATAAGTTCTCAACTTGATCTGACTCTTTTTCCAAACAACTAACTATAGATATCTACTTGAAATGAGAACTGCACTTGATATATAGAAGAGTTCTGTATTATCTGGAGAAATTAGCACAAGCACAGAGATAATTGCTTTTTTCAGAGTATAAAAAGCTGCTTATTGTTTGTCTTTCTAAAAGTAGCTGGGTGATTTTGTAGGGTCAAAAAAGAGATCAGGTAATAGTAGAAAAGTTTTGGACAAAGCAGCAGTAAAATTTGACAAATTTAAGAAAGATTTAAACATTGCTCTGAAACTTTGGAACTGGTTATTTACAAACTCTTAAGATCTTTATAGAATCTATCTCAACTTGATTCTTCAAAATAACTAGTCCTAGATATTTAATCTATATTTCTTTAAACTCACATTTTTTCACATACCTATTTGAATGCATCCAATTCATCCAATTACATCACAGATAATGTCTGCCTAATATTTGATCTACTTAGAACATCTGTAAAAGAGTGTATTTTTCTTTCTACCTACTTATTCTTTTCCAGTATAGATCTATTTAGTTCTCTTTTATGTACAATTACTTCATTACTAATCATATGATTCCTCATGATCTCAATAGAACTCTGAACTTGATTTTCAAGGACTTTAGTGTACCCACAGTAGTTATTTATTTTCTCTAATCCTTGGATAGTCTTAGTCTTAGTATTTAAGATATCTAGATACTCTGTAGTTCTTTATCTTGAAAAACAACTAGTATAGTACACTATTCTGAGTGCCCATGCTCAAAAATCTGACTTTCTTTATGATCTGCTTCCTGTTATAAGTCTCTTTCTAAATATGACCATTATAACATATAGAGACACAGTGTATTTACTAAAGCTAAGATTACCTAGGATTTACATTTACATACATTAGATAATGCTCTCACACTCTTCTGATATCTTCCATAATCTTTCTATAGATGGTTTTCTCCTCCTCTAGATATGTTTTTTACCTAATATATTTTTCTAAACAAGGAAATAGCTTATACTCTATCAAGATCTTTAGAACTTTTCACACTGCTCTAACAAACTTCTCCTAGATTTGGGTAAAGACTGGAATGTCATTTAGATATACTACTACAATTTCCTCAGTTGACATACTCCATTTTAGCTACATTCATTCCAATCTACAGATAATGCCTCTTTCTTATCTACACTTTCCAATCTCTTTTAATATAAATCAAACTATTTCTATTCTACCTTAGATGTTCTTACTAGACTCTTGCCAACTTTATAAATCCTTATCTCTTGCATCTAAAAATTACTAGTAACTAGGGTAATACTCAGCAGTTTCTATTCTAGATAACTACTCTAATGTCAAGATCGTCGATGGTGGACTTTGTTCATTTTTATTTTCTCTCTTTTATTTGATTTTTCTTTTTCTTTTATTTTCTATTTTCTATTTTTAGAACAACTCAGGTTAGGGGTTATCAGTCACGCTGTCACAAATTGATGGCATAGTCACAAGACTGATCATAGGACTTGGAAAAATGAAGTAGAAGGAACTAGAATAAAGTGATGTCATGCAGCATGAACAACACATGCTGACCTCATGTAATACTCATGGTCATTTAGGGTAGGGTGCACAGTAATTAGCATGGACCATGGGTACTAGTATATAAGGTAGACTACTTTGTACTAGGAACTCTATCGAGTTCTCTTGTGTCACTCAATACAAGAGTTAGTTCTCTGCTTAACCCTTTGAGCATTGAATCATAACATCTAAGTAGTATATATTATAAGTAAATTATACTATAAAGCCTCATTCTGAAAATCAACCAAAACTAACACTTACTTCTGGTATTGGTAATAATATACCTCACTATCTTCTGGTAGCCTCACTTTTCTAGTTCCCTTAAGTACTATTCTAAAATATATAACCTGTGTAACTTATAGAGATATAGTATATAAGCTGAAGCCAAAGATTGCTCTAACACTGTCTTTCACATTCATAGATAATGCTTAAACTAACTCATTGGACTTCTGAGAGACTCTTATTGGATCTTAGATAATGAAATGTGAACCATGTCTAACATGAGTAATCAGATCTTAGAAAATATTATCTATTATGATCTGAAAAGTTACTAGACTATTAGTTATGTTAAAAAACATTATAAGAGACTTGAAAAGACTATTATTAGTATGAAAAGCAGTCTTTTATTCATCTCTGAACTTGATCTGAATATTATTGAACTTTTAACAAACATTCAACTTTGTGAAATATCTAGCTCCTCAAAGTTGAGAAATAAGCTCTGAAATAAGTAGAAGTGGATATTTGTTCTTAATATTAAGAGCAATTTATACTCACTGTTATAAACTGATTTCTGAGACTTCTGAGACTTCTGCTTCCTTACTTCTAGTTAGGACTTTAATTATATCTAAGTATACTTTCATATCTATGACTGTTTGTATATAGATTGATCTCTTATGTTTCATTTTTTGTTACATAGACTTCTAGTTATCCTATATCTTAGAAACTGTCTCTATAATATCTTCTTAGTTATTCCCTTGTCAGGTGCGGTTTACACTGGGGTGAAAGTTCACAGAATAGACTCGGAGATGAGCAGACTTGTGGAATGATCTTGGCTTTAGCTTATGTGCTGTGCTGTCTGTCTGCTATGTGGTCACAACTTCAGATGTTGGAAAGAAATCTGAGTTGGGAGTGAGTGCTAATTGGTGTGTTGCCATTGAACACTGGAGATCAAGTTTAATAAGAGATTATTTTTGTTGATTATCAGACTAGCGAATTACAGTGTAACTACTAGTCTTATATACAAACTGATAGTATAGGAGATGCTCAGGATTTCAGTGATAAAACCCCTATTACCCTAAGCAGAGGTTTCAGTGTTGAGACACCAACAGGAGTAACTCCATCATGGAAGACCAAGTTGAATAGGAGTATTTCCACTATGGAAGACAGAATATCCAGATGGTTGTAGCACTGCCATAAGACATGTTGCAAGAAAGGTGGCCACTGTGGAAGGCGGGCTTGTATGTTTTGGAGGTAGTTTTACTGCGGGGATGTTATTTCTGAATGGGTGGACTTACATATGATAGTATTCCCCCCTAAGAACTAAGCCTTCAAAGTCCTATTGAGTTTATCTAGAAATCCTGTGATGGTACCTAGGTCAATAATATATAAATAAATAAAAATTTTGCTCTTGTTTCTGTATTGTTATATCTTCCCCCACCTCCTCCAAAATTTCTCAAAATAACACTGAAATACTCGAGAAGTAGTATTGTGAGATGCAACAATGGTATGAGGAGGAGCAGCAGTCCCTTCTTCAATTGTAAGAGGCAGTGGAGGCCTGTTGTGCAGAGCATGTGGCTTAGAAAGCCAGGAGAGAAGCAGAAGCCAAAGCCAAGGAAGAGGCCAAAAAATAGAGGATTGCAGAGAAGAAGAAGTTGGAGTACATTCAATGACTCTGGGATGAGGTGCTAGGAAAAGAGGCCGTCCTATTGGAGGGAGGTAAAGAATCCCAGGTTACAGGATCCAAACACAAGGAGATTGCTGCTGGAGACAAGGAGGAACAACGGCCCTCAAAGAAGGCTAAAGAGAAATAACAGAGGAAGTACTGTGGGGGTGTTGCAATTAAGATGGGAGGTGCTAACCCCTATGAGAGGTGTGTGAGTGCTGGACAGGATTACTTGGTGCACTCCTCAAGGTGAGTATTTTTTATACTTATTATTATCATTTTTTAATAATTTTCTTCTTCATAGCTACTCCTTTGCATACACTGGATGCATTGTACTTAAGCAGCAGTGTGTATCCCATACCAATACCAATACCCTAGCCATGATTCTTACTTATGGTGGGGTCCTGAGTACCATTGAAAAGGCACTCCGGGAGCTTGTGGAGGAGTACTGAGGAGTCAGAAGGTTCCTCTGGAACTTGGTGGAGAGCTAGGAGAGGAACATGACCCAATTGGAGAGAATTGGGGCCATAATAGAGCAAAGGTGGGGCTCAGAAGGAGAGAACAGGAAGGAGGAGAGCAGATATAAAGAGGAGGGGCCCAAGGATGGCCCCAGAGAAAGTCAGGAGAAGAGGACTCTGTTGTCTGCCTCCTGTTAGTATAGTGGTTTTCTTTTTTTTTATTTAATAGAATTTTTATTTTCTGTGAATTAAATGTGTGAGTAGGAAAATCAAGAATTAGTTTGAAAGTTTTGAAAAGAAAATCCAAAAAGTGTACTGAAGCTGCAGGTTAATAAAAATAAGCAGACAGAATATACTAAGAAATTAATAAAGGAAAATCCCTGTTGGGAATGTATGGAGGCAGGAGACAAATGTACAGCATAATCAGAACAATGGGAGAGGACTGGGCTTGGCAGGATATGCAATGTAGAAATCAGATACCAAGTTGGTGGCATGAGTAAGTTTGGATGTGGAGATCTATTCAGATTCATTTCTAGTATTTTCATACACTAGCCAAATCACCTTGTACAGAAGCTTGTATGCCTGTTGGTGATTGATTTTAGAATCCACTATCTGAGAAATTTCATATTCTGGTTCCCCATCAATTATGACTGGAGTGGGAGCCGGCTATATTCTTTCAGAGAAAGTGTTGGATGTGGTGGGTTCAAGCATGGACACATGAAAAACTGGATGAACAGAGTGCATAGACTCTGAAAGTTGGAGGGTAAATGATAGAGTGCCAGGCTAAGAGATGATTTCGTAGGGTCTGAAGGTCAGGTAGTTCAAAAGAACTGAGCCTTAACAAAGACTTTGTCACCTACTTTAAAATCAGAAGTGGAAGAACATTGCGCATTAGCAGATTTCTAATAATGCTGTTGGGCTGCGGAGATTTTAGCTTTGAGGGTACTCTGTAATTCATCAAGATCTACGGCAAAGTTGTGAGCTCAGGAGGAAGCAATATCATGTTCAGGGTGAATAGTGATGTTTGGATGATATCCCTTATTAGTGAAGAATAGAGAAACACCAGTAGTAGCACTCAGAGCATTATTGTAGACAAACTCTACAAGAGATAGGAGTTCGGACCAGTTGTCTTGCTGGTAGTTACAATATATACAGAGGTATTGCTCAAGAGTCTGATTTGTGCATTTAGTTTGTTCATCACCTTTGGGGTAATAGCCTGAAGTGAAATGAAGCCACATATTGAGAACAGTGCCTAAAGATCGAAAAAAGTTTGATACAAACTCCAAGCCTCTGTTGGAGGTGACATGGGAAGAAATGTTATGTTTAGAAAACACATGAAAAATGAATAGACATGATGGTGGCATGGGCAGGAATAAAGATCACCTGTTTGGTGAGCTGGTCGACTATGACCAAGATAGTGTCAAACACGGAGAATGACGGAAGTTTCTCAATGAAGTCCATAGAAATGGAATTCTATGGTTGCTCAGGGATGGGGAGTTGTTTGAGAGACCCATAGGGCTTGTGATATTGTGGCTTGGATCGCATACAAGTGATACAGGACTTGCAGAATTGTTGTACATCAGCACAGAGACTGGGCCAGGAGTATCCGCGACAGACTAATTCCAGTGTTTTGTTTTGACCAAAATGTCTGGCAAGGATGTGATCATGATTGTACTGGAGAATGTGTGTGTGGAGATTACTAGCAGATGGTACATAAATTTTATTGTCGAGGAGGAGTAGACTATTTGGGTCCATGGACTACTGGTTATCTATGGAGGTGTGTTTTGTAGCAATTGGGTCACTAGGGAGAGCTAAGAGGATGTTTTTATGAAGAGTGTCCAGATTTACAACTATAGCTATGTGGAGAAAAGGGAAAAGAAGGATGGTAGCTCATACAGAGGCTGCAAGTTATTCTTGAGTAAAGATGGGCTTTAAGTTGTGAGGGTTGACTATGATGTAGCCAGTATTCCCCCCTTTAGGATAGATATCCCATCGTCTAGTGAGAGCATCTGGTTTGGTGCCGAGACAACCAGGGCAGAACTTGATAACAAGGTTGAACTAGAAGAGGTACTTGGACCACTGTGCTTGTCTCCAGATCAATACCTTAGTAGTAGAAAAATACTCAAGATTCTTATGATCTATAACAACATTGATAGGATAGGCTAGACCTTTCAAATAGTGTCACCAAATCTTGAAAGCTTTGAAGATGGCAAGCAATTTCTTGTCATGTGTGTTGTAGTTCAACTTCACTGCAATAAAAGTGCAAGAGTAAAAGGTAACTGGATAAACTTCATTATTTTTATTAACAATTGATAGGATTGCAGTGAGAGCATAGTCTGAAGCATCAGTTTCCATGATGAGTTGAGTATCAGGAATCCAATGAGTAAGGATAGATACAGAGATAAATACTTTCTTGAGAGAGTTGAAAGCATCTTGACAGGAGGAGTCAAACTTCCAAGGAATATCCTTCCAGGTGAGGCATGTCAATGAAATGACAATGTCTAAGTAGTTAAAGATGAACTAGCAGTAAAAGTTTGTGAAGCTTAAGAAGAATTGAATATCCTTAACTTTCTTGGGTTCCAGCCAGTCTTAGATAATCTTTACTTTGTCATCAGACATAGTAAGGCCAGAAGGAGAAAGGATGTATTCCAGATACTCTACTGACTCAGAGTGAAATTTGCATTTTTTTGCTTTGGTATAAAGACCAGCCTTATAAAGACACTTGAGTACTTCTTTTACATGCTGGTGATGTTTGGACATGTTATTCGAGTAGATGAGTATATTATCCAGATAGATCACAACACAGACATCCAAAAGGTTGGAGAAAATGTCATTCATGAATTGCTGGAAGACCATGGGAGCATTGATAAGACCAAAGAGCATTACAGACTATTCAAATAATCTATAATATATCCTAAAGGCAGTCTTTCATTCATCACCATCAGCAATGTGAACCAAATGGTAAGCATGGCAAAGATCTATCTTTGAGTAGACCTGAACTTTGTGAGGTGAGTCCAGTAGATCAGAGATGAGTGGAAGTGGATAGCAATCCCTCTTGGAAATGTGGTTAAGTCTATGGAAGTCGATACAAAAGTGTAGTGAATCATCTTTCTTCTTAACAAATAAGACCGGTGCACCATGCGGAGATGAGGTTGGTTGGATGAAACCCGTGTTAAGATTTTTCTCAATGAATTTCTTTAGAGCCTCTTGTTCAGATGCTGAAAGAGAATATATAGGGCTAACTGGAGGTTGAGCACCTTTTTCCAGATTGATTTTGAAGTCATAAGGTTAATGAGGAGCAGAAACTTCAGCTTTAGTTTTGCTGAAAATATTGGCAAATTTGTGATATTCGGAAGGAACATTGGACAGATCAGGAGCTTCTGCAAGTTTTGTGAAGTTAGCTTGAATGTTCAAAGAACAAAGACAGAGTTCAAAATTGTTGGAGCCCAGAAGTTTTGATATGTGCAAGAATGCTACAGCACCAATGATAGCAATGTTAGGTCACTCGGAGTTAGACACAGAGGTCTCAGATACAGGTATGGAAACCATAGAGTCTGATGATTGCAGAGAGCTGTCCAAAAGGGATAGAGATGCCAATGGTGTGTTGGCTGCGATGTGAGAAGAAGTGAGATTTTCCTGCAAAGATGGACAAAAGTTTATTAACCCATTTACCTAGTCAATCAGTGGATTGTGTCAGACAAGCCAGTTGTATCCAAGGACTAAAGAGCAGAAAGAATCAAGTAGAGTGATATAGAAGTCTAGATTCATGCAATCACCAGTGGAAAAAATTATGGGCAAGTTGGCAATTTCGGAGATGGTGCTATTTGATAAACTATCAAACAAGCAGAGAGCAGCTGGAAGGGTTGTGGATGTCTTTAGATGGTGAGTATCCACAAATTTAGAGCCTACAAAACAGTGAGTAGACCCAGAGTTGATGAGAGCTTGGAATGGAATTTTATTAAGGTGATCCTGACCAAGGATCAAGGAAGAAGTAAGGGAAACAAAGAGTGAATGCATTGAGTTGAATTGGACTTGTTGCTGCATAGGAAAGTTTAATACAGCCCTTAGTCTGTGCAGAGTCCTGAGAGTCACTTTCTATTTTTCCAAGGGTTCCTCAGAAGCAGCTGCCAGAGTATTAGCAGTTGCTGAAGCACCACAGTCTTTGGGAGAGACCATAGCCTGCTTCCTAGGACAGAAGTCCAGTTTGTGGTCTTCTGTACTGCAATAGAGGCACAGGCTGTTTTTGAGATGCTTTTTGCACTTGTTACTGGTCAACTTGCCATTGTTGGTTAGCTTGGGAGAGAGGTTCACCTATGGAGTATTGGGTTGCTTCTTAGGAGTAGGGGATGGAGATGACTTGGAAGAAGAGTTCTTGGTGGGTGAGGCCACTGGAGATGGATTTGCCTTGTTCTGGGAAGCTGTGGCAGTACTAGAGATAGAAGCTTTTCCTTGTTTCTGAGAATGAGACTTGAGGGCCTCTTTCTCTACCTACCTTGCATGGTGATATTTGTAGTCTTGTTCCCAGTAGTAGTGATCAATGGTCATTGCTAAAGCATACATATCCTAGAACAAGGTAGGTTTTTCTTGTTTCTGGGTAGAGATGGGATCCTGGATCCGATTGAGGAGCCCCTGGTAGTAATGATGGCACAGAACACTATTCCTCCAACCTAATTGGAAGGCATAGTGCATAAAGTCCACATTATAGGTGGAAATCTTGTTGCCAGGCTTCATATGGAGATTGTCCAGCATGTTGGCTGCTTTACTAACAGAGTCTGAGAGACCAAAATGTTGATGTAGCTCATCTACAAATAGGTTCCAGTTGGAGAGCCAGTCTTGAAGAATGCCCTGGTCTTCTTAGTTGAGGCCCACCTCAAACCAGTTCTAGACTACTCCAGTAAGATAGGTCATTGCAAAGTTGATTTTTGCAATGTCCATGTTGAATTGCGCCAGATTAGCATGGAAATATAGACAGCATTGGAACAGAAAATTATTGAGCTTGTTAGGCTTAGTACCGCTGAAGGTGTTAGGGATTCAGACTTTTGTTCTCCTTGTATTAGTATTGGGACCAGGTATCTAATTAGAATTAAGTGTGTTAGCAAGTCAGCCAAGTACTTCAGCTAATTGTTCATTAGTATTATTGCTCCAACAGAGTTTTGACTATGAGCAAGTAGAAGATGTGGGTCTATTAGCTATAGTAGTATTAGTAATAGGATTAGCAGGAGCATCCTCCCAATTAGGATTGTTGTCTGCAGGGATGATACTTGGGCCAGGAACAGGCAAAACTATTCAGCCGGATTAAATTGTACTGGAAGGAGACCTCAGAGATGAACAGTCTCTTTGGTGAATTCATCTTGAATGTTGTGGCATATTTGGCAGATAAGCCATCTGGTCACTGAAATATGAGATTGTATTGAAGGGTGTCCCAAGCAGTGGGACCGGAGTTGAAGAATTATGGTGAGAGAAAGTTATTTGGACTTTGAAGTATGAGTTACAAAGTTGAATTGCAGATAGAACTGCAACAGAGGATTTAGCAGGCGAAACTGCTCAGAAGTGACAGCAGACTTGGGAGTCTAAGAATACTGTCAGGCACGGTTCACACTAAGGTGGAAGTCTGTACAATGGACTCAGAGATGAGTGAACTTGTAGAATGACCTTGGCTTCAGCTTATATGCTGTGCTGTCTGTCTGCTATGTGGTTGTAACTTCAGATGATAGGAGTGAGGGCTGATTGGTGTGTTGTCATTGAATACTGGGGATCGAGTTCAATAAAAGTTATCTTTGTTAATTATCAGACTAGCAAATCATAGTGTAACTACTAGTCTTATATACAAATAGATAATATAGAAGATGCTTGGGGTTTCAGTGATAAAACTCCTATTACTCCAAGTGGAGTTTTCAGTGTTGAGATACTGACAGAAGTAACTCTGTCATGGAAGACCAAGTTGAATAAGAGTATCTCCACCATAGAAGACAGAATACTCAGATGGTTGCAGCATCACCATAAGACATATTGCGAGAAAGGTGGCTGCTATGGAAGGCAGACTTGTATAATTCAGAAATGATATTACTGTAGGGATATAATTTCCAGACAGATGGGCTTATATATGACATCCTTATACTACAATTTCTTAACCATAGTTCTGACTATAAACTTAATATATAAGACTAAGTAGATACTCTATAGTTTTTAGTCTAGAAATCAACCAAGAATCCAACTAAGACCCAACCAAGTATCCCTCAATAATTCAATAACTCTTACTTCTTTGACTAAGCTATTAATATTAGAATTGAACATAGTGGACTTTATTTATTTTATTTTATTTTCTCATTTCTATTTTATTTTTATTTTCTAGACTTAAGGTTAGCATGATATTACACTTGACTATTATAATTTCAAGACCTTAGAGTGAATTAAGAAAAAGAACTTTGTATAAGGTTTATATAAGAGAACTTGATAAAAAACTTTATACAAACTAGTCTATCTTATATACTGAACTAGGTGGTCTATGCTAACTACTTCTCTAGCCTACCCTAAAGACCATGTGTTTGTCTCAAAGTCAATATGTATTTTACATATTATATAATAACATTCTCTAGAACCTTCTATGTTTTTTCATGTGTTTTGTGACTTTGTAACCATTACTGTGACCATGTTATCTAATGTGACTGATTTGTGACAGCATGATCTTGTCACTTTAACCCTAACCCTAGGTTCATAGAAAAGAAAAATAAATCAAAAAAGAAAAAGAAAAAGAGATTAAATAAAAAAACTAGCATTTAAACTTTGCATATCTGATAATGACTGTTATAAATTATCATATGATGTGATATGATAATATATATTTGTTACATGTCACAAGTCACAGTCACACAATCACATATCACAAAGAATATTATAGAATATTTTAGAATAATAATAATATTATTTTACATAGTCTTTAGAGTAGGCTAGATTTAGTGTAATATAGACTATTAGTCTAGTATATATAAGATAAATGACTTTGTACTTGGAACTCCATTGAGTTCTCTTATGTTAACTCAATATAAAATTCCTTTTTTAAGCTATTTCTTAATCTTAAGTTATAACAATTAACTAGTCTCTTTGATATCTTATTTTCCAATCTGAAATTACAACTACACAATAGATAGTGGATACAATATATAAGTTAAGACCAAGATCATCTTCCAAAGTCCTATTATTAATTTATAAATAAGTTTTCAAACTTACTTTATAATTTGAGTACTTATCCAATCTTATGGATTTTTATATCTATTCCCTAGATAAGTTTCCATACTTAATCCAACTTCTTTCTTACGCAACTTATTGCAAATATCTACTCAAAGTAAGTTCTACTTGTTTTAATAACATCTATTCTAATATCTCTCTTAACAGTACTCATGACACTTGCCAGAATTATGTCATATACCAAGTCCATTCATCTGGAAAACACATCTCCACAGTATATTCCTTGCCAACAATTAAAGCCTGCCTTTCACAGCAGCCATCTTTCTCACAACACGCCTTAAGGTAATGCTGCAACTATCTGGGTATTCTGTCTTCTACAGCAGAGATACTCCTATTTGACTTGGTCTTCCATGATAGAGTTATCCCTGTTGTTGTAGCAACCACTTGCCGGAACAGCACTTGTAGTATGCTGACTTCAGCAAAGCTTTCAGTAGGCTATCTAGTAGTGGGGATTACAAGAAAACTCAACAAGGAGCTCTCGCTGCATTGCTCTTCTATTTATATAAATACAATGTGGTCCATGCTACAACAATATCTACTGGCTGTTATGGAATGCTTTGGACACTAATATTTTCTTTTTCTTTTATCTATTTTTCTTGATTTTATATTTCTTTTCTTTTGAATTTCTTTTTCTTTTTATTTTTCTTTTTAGTGACAATGAAGAGGCACATGACATCACAGTCACATGACATGTCACATCATGTGACATCATAGGCCTAGAATGTAGTAGAAGGATCTGGAAGATGACATCAGGACACATATATATAATATGGTGGCCTTGAGTAAGAAATGAGATAGACATGAGGATATAGCACAGACTATGTGTATTCTATATATATAGGACTCTAATTTAGTAGAGACTCCTTGCCAAGTTCTCTTGTGATTTTCCCCACTTGATTGTCTACTGAGAGCTTTACTCGCTTGTGTAGCTATTGGACTTTATGTCTAGTGGTTGCCACAACACTAGCCCTTATGTCTATGCCTCTACCTCATGTCCTCTTACTCATCCACCATAAGGCTACCATGCCATATACATGTGCCCTGACATCATACTCTTAATTTTCACTATACATGTATGCACTATGTGTACACCATGAGGAACCACAGTCTCTTGATGTTATCTCTAACACTAACTCTTGATCTAGACTCCTCTCGATCCTTCTAGACCATTCTAGACTCTGTCATATGACTTCCAGGTCACATGCTCTTTCTCCATTGTAAACTAATAATTATCTTATCTATCTATGTTTGGCTAACCCTAATCTTAGCCAAAGTCTGTCCACACTCTTGTTTTATAACACCTGTCAGTGTCTCAACACTAAAACCTCTGCTCAGGGTAATAGGAACTTTACCACTAAAACCCCAAGCATTTCTTATAATATCTATTTGTATATAAGACTAGTAGTTATACTGTAATTTACTAGTCTGATAATTGACAAAGATAACTTCTTATTGAACTCAATCTCTGGTGTTCAATGGTGACATACTAAATCAGTACTCACTTCTCTTTTGGACTTCTCCCTATCATCTGAAGTTGTGACCATGTAGCAGATAGATGGCACAACACATAAGCTGAAGCCAAGGTCATTTTACAAGTCTACACAACTCCAAGTCCATCTTACAGACTTTCACCTCTGGTGTGAGCTGCACCTGACAAATTATCTGCAAGTAGTATAGAAGACAAGACTAATAACATAATAGGTCAAAAAATGAGATTAGAAGAGAATTAGAAGTAGTATTATATAAATAGGACAACCTTAGCTTTAATATGAGATGTTGTATTCAGTCTGAACTTATTACATGTTAAAACAACTAAGTAGAAGAGCAAACATTTCAAATCTCTAGAAAATCCTAAAACAAAAAAATAGAGATTCCTAAAAATGATAACTATTCTATAATAATAACAGATTTATTCTAATATGTCAGAATTATATTCATATAAGCAAGGAATAATAATACTTAAGTAATTAGAAACAGTTTAGAATAGAGAGACTAAATTAAAAGAAAGCCAGAGTATTCAGTAAGTATTTCTAGAGTATGAAAAAGTAGATGAGTAGATGACACTAGAAAACTTGAGAAAATTATAAAGCATTATAGAAGAGCAAGGAAGTATTGGAAATGTGAGAAAAGATTATGGAATATAATTAGCCAGAAAACACAGTCAAAAAACATAGAAGAGAAAAGTTTTAGAAGAGCTAGTCTCCTTACATTATATAGTTATATTTTGGAAAAGAGAGCTTAGATATACTTATAACAAGTGTAGTATAATCTAAGTTGATTATTAGACTATGTTACATCTTATGTTCTGACCTCATCCATTCTAACCTATAGATAACCACTTACTCTCATCTATACTTCCAAATCTTGTCTATTTTATCTTAGATGTTCCTGCTAGTTCAAGATAACTCTATGAATCTTTCTCTCTTAACATCTAAAGATTACTAGTAATCAGGATAACTTGCTTAGCAGTTACATTCCAAATAGCTATCCTAAGTATACTAACTAGTATATAATTCAGTAGTATATTGTTAGACATGCAAAGCTTGGATGCTAGTTTTTTTTAATTTATTTTGGATCTAGGATTAGGGTTAGAGTGATGTCATGATCATACTGTCACACATCAGTCACATCAGATAACATAATTATAGTAATAGTTATAAGTCACAAAGTCATAGAGAAAGATATAGAAAGTTCTGAAAGAATGATGTTATATAGCATGTATAATATATGTTGATCTTAAGGCAAACACATAGTCATTTAGGGTAGGCTAGAGAAGTAGCACAGACTATGGTAGTTTAGTATATAAGGTAAACAATCTTGTATAGAGTTTTCTATTGAGTTCTCTTATGTTAATCCTAATACAAGGTTCTTCTTATTAATCTACTCTAAAATCTTTGAGTTGTAATATATATACTATAGTAATTATCCTGAAAATCAACTAAAACTAGTACTGTCAAGATCACAAGAAGTGGACTTGAATTTTATTATTTTCATTTTCATTTTGATTTAATTTTATATTTTCTATTTATAGAACTTAGGGTTAGAGTTAATGGTCACAGATCACAAGACATAGAGAAAGAGGTAGAAGGTCCTAGAAGAGGTGACATCATACAACATGTACACCACATGTTGGCCTTATACCTAACACATAGTCATTTAGGATAAGGTACACAGTAGTTAGCATGGACCATCTAAATAAGTATATAAGATAGACTACTTTGTAAAGAACTTTCTATTGAGTTCTCTTGTATAATCCCTATACAAGATTCTATTCTTTGACCAACTCTAAGGTTTTGGAATCATAACAAGTACTCTTATCACAAAATGAACTACTCACTTATTTGCAATATTTGAATCTTAGATATACTTTTAGAGATTTAGAAGTAATTCAGAAATTCAATAATAATGATGATAATGATGAGATAAAAAGATGATAATTAATATAAATTGATGTAAATTAATATTATAAAGTATAAGGTCTAATTCTCAAATATAGAAGTATTTATACAAAATAGTAATTGTTAAGATCAAAGATTGTAGACTTAGTTTTTTTTATTTTATTTTCTCATTTTATTTTCTTTTGATTTATTTTTTCATTTTTCTATTTTTAGAACTCTGGGGTTAGGGGTAGAAGTGATCAGTCACACTGTCACAACAGTCACATCTAATGGTGTGGTCACAGTATTGATCATGGAACTTAAGAGAAGAAAGTAGAAGGTTCTGGAACAAAGTGACATCATACAACATAGACACCACATGTTGATCTCATGCTTTATACATGGTCATTAGGGTAGGGTACACAGTAGCTAGCATGGACCATTTGTAAAGGTATATAAGGTAAACTATTTTGTAAAGAGCTCTCTATCAAGTTCTCTTATGTTTACTCCAATACAAGAGTTTGTCCTTTTGTCTAACTCTAAAGACTTAAGTTCATAACAGTAATAGTCTTTGTATAAGCTATTTCCATTATATAATTAAAACCCATACCTGGTGAGGCTGTTATCTGTTATAGTAAATATTAGGCTAATTTTAGAAGATAACTAATAATATCACTATATTGATATGCTTATATCTCTATGAATACTGATTTTTATATGATATATGATATATTATTAAAAACTGTTTAATGAGCACTTTCTAATACAAGTTTGATTATGGGAATTTGTTCAGTTCTGAGATAATAACTAATGAAACTTGTAGTTACTAATAGCCTGATATCTTAGTAATCTATTGTTACTTTCATATATTCTGCATATGTACAGATAGCTTACTTTGCTATATAGTTATATTTTTGAAAGAAGGGATTTGGATGAACTTAGAATAAGTATAGCACAATTCTAAATTGATTATCAGACTAGAGAACTGTACATAATGACTATTGTTCTTAAATATAGAAATTATTTTCCAATAATACTATTACTATATATACTTTGAATTGTCAAATACTATAAGGGTAGAAGTGAGATGGTATAGTGGAAGAGCTCCCTATCTACATGTATTATACCTACCTCTAACCTACTTAAGGTCATAGGTTTGATTTTGTAGTCATTTCTTATAGTAGACAACTATATAAAGGTTGTAGTTCAATTCTGTAGTAATTTCTTCTACAGACATAGACTGCCACTAAGTCCTATATAATAAATTAATGATAATTAAAAAAATACTATAAGGATTATTGTTTGGAACTCTATAGAATTAATAAAAAAGAAAGAGGTTTAGTTCTTGAGTTGATGGGTAATTAGAATAGAGTATGATCTATACTAAAAGAGAGTGAAAAGAATATAGATGTTGGATAGTATATAATAAGCATAACTAATAACTTTGTTATATTTTAAACTATGATGAACAATATTTTCAGAGATCTCATAGTGAAAGTGATCATAATTGTATACTTAAATAACATTCTTATATTCATTTAGTTATTAAGAAAATACAAGTTTGACAAGCAATAAATAGAATACTTGAAACTAGTTATCTTAGAAGATCAAATGGAAATAGATCCAGTATTAGATACAGTTTACATCTTATTATCTGAGATCTAATGATGGTCTCTCAGAAGTCTCAAAATAAGTTATTTGTATGTTATCCAAAAACACAGAATATAGAAGTTGAAATGATCTTTGACTTTAGCTTATATACTACACTTCTACAAGTTGC
The DNA here is from genome assembly GCA_022457215.2 of Leucocoprinus gongylophorus. Classification (NCBI taxonomy): domain Eukaryota; kingdom Fungi; phylum Basidiomycota; class Agaricomycetes; order Agaricales; family Agaricaceae; genus Leucocoprinus; species Leucocoprinus gongylophorus. The sequence continues at coordinate 8,820 of JAJOHK020000220.1, read as the reverse complement.
ATTAATTATATATTTTAAATGAGATACTTAGGATATGACTAACAGATAAGTTCACTAGAAGATAGGAGATATGTTATTGCTGACATTAGAAGTTGGTAATAGTTTTAGTTAATTTTCAGAATAAGCTTTACAGTATAAACTACTAGCTTATATACTAAGTATACTATTTAGGATAGTTATTTAGGAATGGAGACTTCTAATCATTATTCTGGTTCCAGTGATTCTCAGATATCAAGAATAGAGATTTATAAAGTTGTTAAGAGTTCAGCAAGAACATCTAAGATAGAATAGAGAGATGTGATTCATATTAGAAGAGATTAAGAAGTGTGAATAAGAAAAGAGATGCTATCTATGAGCTGGGATAGATGTGGCTGGATTAGGATATAATAGTAATAACTAGTAGTAGAATTTACAAGAGAATTTAATAAAGAGTTCTATTAGTTTGATATAAGAAAACTTAATAGAGTTTTTAGTATAGAATTATTTATCTTATATATTTCAGACTATAGTTTGTACACAACTACATTTAACCTATTCTAAAGGCCATATAGTATACATAAGGCTAATATGTCATAGTCATATTATAATAATATTATTCTAGAATCTTCTATGTTCTTATCTATATCATATGATACTGTAACTATGACTGTGATATATGTAACCAAACTATGACAGATATCATACTTTCATCACACTTTATGATAATTATGACTATTATATATAATATTCTATTATCATTCTTAACCAAGTCCTAATAAAAACTAAAAATAAAAGAATAGGAAAATAAAATAAAATAAAAACCAAGTTCACCATCTTTGATTCTTGTTATATTCTAATTCAGTCATATCTGTTCTAACCTATAGGTAATGCCTTTCTTCTTATCTATACTCACAAATCTTTTTAGTAGGAATTAATCTTGTCTATTCTCTATTAATCACTCCTCAAACACTCTTGCTGAATCCCCTGACAACTCCATGGATCTCCATCCCTCTATCTGAGAACTACCCAGAACCAAAGTAACTCATTTATAGTCTCCATTCTTAAATAACTATCTTAGATAGTATATAAGCCAGTAGTTATACTATAAACTCTTATTCTGAAAATTGACTAAAAATAACACTCACTTTTGGTTCTGGCAATAACATACCTCACCACCTTTTTGTGAACTTATCTCTTCCAACTTCCTAAGTATGACTTCTAAAATATGTAACTATTAGAGTGACTAATGAAAGTCCATGGAGTTTCATGAAGTTTATTCCAGAAAACCTAAGAAAACAGAATAAGGTTTTCTAGAGGCAGCAGCTACTCTAAATACTTGAGCTTGTCCATTTCAATCATATAGAACAATAGCAATTCAAGCTTGTATTGATAATGTAGGTTTCAGCTAGAATAATAGAATAATAGAAACACCTAGAATATTGTCTGAAACTAGTAGAACTTATCTGATAGTAACTAGTGGCACAGAGAGATGGTTGTAAGGGCAGCAAGAAAATACAGTCAAGACTTAGCAAATATTAATGTCAATCATAGGCAAACTCCATTATTGGTGGCAGAGTTTGATAGTAGTGTTTAGTGTTGGAATTAGATACTCTTATATCTATCCCTCCCTTAAGATTACTGTGACTCAAAGCAACAGGACTTAGTTGAAACTTAATCTGCTTGAAGTCTATTGCTCATATGAATTGGAGTGCTCAAGGATTCAAATGATAAAACTCCACTACTCATTCTGGTACAAGGATATTAGATGTATTTTCCTAGGATTTTGCCTTGAGTCCAAATCTCTTCTACTTAATAAAGTACTGATATTGCTTATAGTGCCAACAACTATCTAGAACTTTCTCTACCTCCTACTCTTTCTTTCTATCCACTATCATGGGATTTAGCAAAGGCAGTGTATGTTGTTCTGGGATCAGGTTTTCAGTAGCAGCCATAAGTTTGACTACATGGAACACTGGATATAATCTTCTCATGGATGGGGATAGCTTTAATCTGTATGATATCAGTCTTACTTATTCCTCTACTATATATCTTGTTACCAGGGTTAAAGACTAGAACAGATGTATAGTATTGGTTATAGTACTAGATCATGTTCTTCTGAGATTTTTGAATAGTAGCCTTGGCTTCATTCAGTATAGTCTTTATCTACTCCATAAACTGGGCTACTTCCTTTATCTTCAATTCTTTCTGGTGATGCTTAAAGCCCATCTATAAGAGATGTCTGGTGTTGAGGAGAAAGGGGGGTTGCTAAGTAGACAAGTATACATAGTTATTATGCTGAAACTTGGCTAAGAAGAGGAGGTCATATCAGTTATCTTGCCTTTCATCTACAAATAGCTAGAGGTACTAATCTAGCTCTTGGTTAACCTGTTTAGTTTGCCTGTCAGTCTGTGGGTGCTAGGTAGTAGAGGATGTAATCTTGATCTTAAGCAAGCAGTATAGTTCCTTTATAAATAGGGCAACAAACTGGGATCTCCTGTCAGAAACAATATACATAGAAAGGCCATGGAGTTTTCATATGCCATGCAGGAAGAGTCTTACTATTTCTTTAGTGCTTACCATGGTGTAAGTAGGGACAAAGTGCACTGTTTTGGACACTGAGTTCACAGCTGTTATAACTGTTGAACTCTACTAACTTTGGGAGTTCTATGACAAAGTCAACACTAATTGTTTTTCATTATGCATTTAAAATGAGGAGAGAGTGTAGTTCACTAATGAATAGGTGTCAAGTGGGCTTGGTACTTATATAAAGATCATAGGTACTGGCATATTGACCATGTATCTTGACATTTGAAGCTACCAGTAATTCTGCTACAACACCAACTTCAAGGTTTTCTACTACCCTGCATATTCTGCTATTCTCAAGTCATAATAGAAAGAGACAACACAATAGCAGGGATCCAGGACATTAGGAATATAAATCTCATCTTGGTATAAAAGCAGACTATTGCTTTCAGATCACTCTATGGCATACACTAACTTCATGTGTGAGTAATAGAGTTCCTGAGCAGCTTTTGCCACTAACTTCTCTTGCTTTTCCAATTGATTTCTCTAGCATATATCTCTCAGTAGTGTCTTCTTCTTACCTTCAACTACTACAACTTCTAGAACTTGAACAGCAAGAAACTCTAGCTTGATCAGAACCACATTCTTATTGTTGTAAGATTTAGTACTATGGTCCAGTCTCTATGACAGTATATTGGACTTATCTATTAAATGGTCAAAACAATAATGTAGCTTGAAATTGAATCTAGCAAGATATAACAACCACTGCACTTGTCTGTGGTTTAGCTTCTTGGCTATCATAAAGTACTCCAAGTTCATGTAATCCATCCAGATCTCTACCAGGATTTCTACACCTTCTAGGAAGTGTCTTCACTCCTCCAGAGCTCAAATAACCACTAGTATTTCCTTGTCATAAATTTCATAGTTGCACTTTATTATAGACAAGAACTTTCTGAAGAATGTGACTGGGTGCCACTTGTTGTCCTTCTTAGATTACTGAGATAGGACTGTTCCAGTTGCAAAGTCTGAGCTATCTACTTTAACTCTGAATGGTGTAGAAGTGTCTGGAGAGGCCAGAACTGGGGCTGAGATAATTGCTGTCTTTAGTGTTGTAAATGCATGCTCTTATTCTGGTTCCCAAGCCCAGGTGGTATTTGTTGTAGCAACCACTCACTGGAATGGCACTCGTAGTATGCTGACTTTAGCAAAGCTCTCAGTATGCTATCTAGTAGTAGGAATTACAAGAGAACTCAACAAGGAGCCCTTGATGCATTACTCCTCTATTTATATAAATATATTATGGTCCATGCTACAACAATATTAACTGGCTCTTATGTCTATGTATCCACTTCATGTCTTCTTACTAAGGCCACCATGCTGTATACATGTGCCTTGACATCATACTCTTTAATCTCTGCTGTACATGTGCACACCATGTGTACACCATAAGGAACCACAGTCCCTTGACGTCATCTCTAACCCTAACTCTTGATCTAGACTCTGTCACATGACTTCCAGGTCATGTGCTCTTCCTCCATTGTAGACTAATAATGATACTATCTATCTATGTCCAGCTAACCCTAACCCTAGCCAAAGTCTGTCCACACTCTTGTCTTATAACAGTATTGTTGTTGGAGATATCAAAGAGAGGGCAAGCTATATCTGAGAAGCCACAGATGAACCTATAATGAAAATTTGTAAATTCTAGAAATACCTGTATGTCTATACAACTCTGTAGAGTGGGCTAGTCACAAACTCTGGCTACCTTGATAAAGTCCATTGTTACTTGATCCTCTAAAATTACCAGTCCTAGATATTTAATCTGCTGCTTGTCAAACTTGTACTTTTTGGAATATAAAAACAACATGTGTCTGGCTAGGACTTTGAAAACTTTACATATAGTCTTTTGGTAGTCTTCCAAGATCTGAGTGAAGATAAGGATATCATCCAGATAAACTATCATGATCCTGTCTACTATGAGATTCTAAAAAATGTTATTTATCATAGTCTAGAACATAGTGAAACTATTAGTTATGTCAAAGAACATCATCAGAGGTCCAAAAAGACCATAGTCAGTATAGAAGGTTACCTTCCACTCATTTCCAGGCTTGATGTGAATATTGTTAAATTCCTAGTATATGTTTTACTTAGTAAAGTACTGAACATCTTAGAGTTTAGACACTAGCTCAGAGATTAGTAGAAGGAGATACTAATTCTTTACCATGACAACATTGAGAGTCTTATAATCTTGAACCAACTGTAGGAAACCATTCTTCTTGATGAAAAATATCAGCACAACCATTGGAGACTTGAAAAAACAAATGTGACTAGTACAAAGATTTTCCACAAGAAATACATCAAGCTCTGACTACTTTGCTGGTAACAAAGAATAGATCTTTGAGAGTTTAAGCTCTGTGCTAGGTACCAGTTCAATAGTGTGATTCTATTGGAAGTGGCTCAGAAGAACATCAAAATTCTCTTTGGTAAATACCAACTCAAAGTCATGTATATGTAGTAAGAGTTGTAGAGCATTTCTCAATGTTATTTGGGCTTGTTGGAAAATAAAGGAGAGACACTGAGAGGTCATAGTAGCCATGCAAAAGTCTAGTATTTTAGGGTTGGACAGAAATTGTGTTGTATACAAGCAGTTATCTTTCTTAATAAGTCTGAGAGAGTCAGTGTAAATTCATCTACAGAATCTTCTACCATCTTCAGAAAGAGACCAGAGTGTTATGATGCATGTGAGGACTAACATTTTTTTTTCTTTTATCTATTTTCCTTAATTTTATATTTCTTTTCTTTTGAATTTCTTTTTCTTTTTATTAATGGTGAAAGGGCACATGACTGCAGTCACATGACATATCACATGATGTAAGGTCATAAGCCTAGAAGGGACTAGAGCAGACTAGATGAATGACATCAAGGAGCATGTTAACAGCATGGCTACCTCATGGTGTATATATGGTGCACTCATGGACAATGCATGAACATTAGGGCAGGAGTAATCATTTGTAGCATGGACCACATATAAATTATATAAATAGGGTAGCAATACAGTGGGGACTTCTTGTTAAGTTCTCTTGTGATTTCCACTTGATATCCTACTAAGAGATTTATTACTTGTATTGCTATTGGACTTTGTGTCTAGTGGTTGCCACAACACAGAGTGACACACATCAAGGGCCCATACTTTCAAATAGTTGGTCTTGTGGACTTCTTAGTAGTCTGAACAATGAGAGACAGCAGGTCATAAGTACCTTTTCTTTTTGCCAGTTGACTTTGAGATTATAAAATTTCAGCTATGTGAACTCAAGGATCAGATCCTACTTACTAAGGCTTGGGACTGCAAGGAGAGTCTGTTCCACATGTGTTTTCTATTGGAGGACAACATTGACCACCTTAGATATTTGGTCTATCTCATTTAGAGTTCTGTCCATGTTATAGACTAGTACCAGGAAGAACAGTTTGTAGATGTTGAGGTAGTATTTGTCAACAAAGACCTTATTAATAAAAACACTGGTGGCTCCAAAGTTGACAAGTATATACACTAAGAAGGTCTTGGAGGTGTTTATAGTTTTGAGAGCTATAGAGGCAATGTGATGAAGGAGTTAGAGTTTCTAATATGTCTTCTAGGTCACTGTTTTTGATGTATTCCTCTACTGATAGTACAGTAAATCTATTAATTAGTGACCAGGGCACATGTTTCACCAGTCACTCTACATAAAATTCTTACTACTACTATCCAATTCTTGTTTTGCAGGCTCTAATTGTTTAATAATCTTTGTATCCTTTAGCACATTTAAGTTTTTAATTAGTTTCTCTTATTGTTCAGCTGTTAACATGTAGAAATCTAGTCTTACTAAGCATTTCCTCATGATATAGTTTGAATTCTCATAGTAGTAACATCTCTCTGCTAGTGTTAGACAGAGTTTGTAAGCCATGTTAATGTCCATAGAAATGCTAGGTGTGAGGACTAGAGGAGGTTATCATTAAGTGATGGTGGTGATCAAGGGTAGAGGAAAATATATGAAGTCAGGAAAGAAACTTTGCACAGTTAGTAGGCAGAGTTGTGTATATAGAATTGGAATTGTTTGTTGTATTGACTAAAAGACCTCATTGGCTTGCTAGGCCTTGTCTATACATCTTGCTGATTCAAACCACGCTGCTGGATTAATATCATCTAGGCAGCCTACTAGTAGAGTTGCTATCTAGTTCTAGATGGCAATCTTTAGTCTATGGAAGAATTTGACTACTATAGTCTGGAGATCAGTGTTTAAAACTCATCTAAGTACTTCTCTACTAATCAAATCCCTTGGTGGTATAACATTTCTTCTAACCTGTTTACTACTTTGGCAGTAGCATTGATAGAGAAGAATTATTCTTTGAAGACCTGTTCAAACTTCAGCCATGATATGATGAGAAAAAACCTAGTATTTAACTTTTCTCTAAAAAGACCTTCTAACCATTTTACAGCTCTACCACTTCTGAAAAATGATAGTGTCTAAAGTATTTTGTTTTGGTCACACAAAAACTGATTTGTAGATAGCTGTATGTAAAGGCAGCAGATGCTTAGGAAGATGTGGCTGAACTGGTGGTCTCCAGCAAACTCTATGAGTGGGGGTATATTAGGTTTAGAGTAATGTGGTAGAGTCTTAGTTGCAGAGTTTTCCATAAGTAAGGAGAGCCTTGATAAGGATTGGAGAGAAGGAACATCTGCATATGCAGAGATAGTGTTGAATATTAAGGCTTGTAAGTCTTAGAGTTGAATTATAAGACTTGCTAAAATGTTGTTAGTTGAAACTTCTGAAACATGTTGATACTTGGCTACTTCTTGTAGATATTGCTAAAAAAGGCCTAAAGTCTCACTGGTGTTAACAGAGTTTATGGGGTAGTTGCTTGGAACAGACATCATTTGGAAAGCAAGAAAAGGAAAGAAAGGCTGAGACATATAAAAGTGGGCAATTCTTGACTACCAAACTTTGAAACTATCTTGAGGTCCTTAAGAAAGATTTTGTTCTGCTATTAGGGCAACTGACAAAAGTCCATGAAGTTTCACAGAGTTCACTCCAGGAAATCTAAGAGAATAGAATGAGATTTCCTAAAGGTAGTAGCTACTCTAAATACTTGAGCTTGTCTATTTTAATTGTATAGAATAATAGTGGTCCAAGCTTAGATTGATAATGTAGGTTTCAGCTAGAATGATAGAATGATAGAAACATCTAGAATATTGTTTAAAATTAGTAGAACTTATTTGATAGTAACTAGGAACATAGGAAGATGGTTGTAGAGACAGTAAGAAGATACAGTCAAGGCTTAGCAGACATCAATGTTAGTCATGGGTAAACTCTATTATTGGTAGTAGAGAGTAGTGGGGTTTGGATGAGCAAACACTATGGGGTTTAATGGCAGTGTTCAGTGTTGGAGTTAGATACTCTTACAGTAACCAGCACAACTAGTAGAAATGCAATTTGCCTATATGTTATGAGTAATTCATACTTACTGGAATTATCCATAGATAGCATGGAAAATGGATTGGGTTGAAAGATGGATTGAAGAAATGCTACACAGATAGGATGATCCTAGCTTCAATAGAAGATTGCTGTACTTAGCCAAACTTATCACATAGTGATATTTTTGGAAGGAAGACTCAAATGTACTTAATGTAAGTGTGGCACAATCTAAGTCAATAATTAGACTAAGAAATAGTACATAGTAGACAATATTCTTAAATATGGAAGTGGTAACCTAATAATACTTTACTGCTGCATGTACTCTAGGCTATCAGACATCACAGGAGTGATGAGATAGAAATACAGTGATTTGAGATGAATAAACAAATGTATTTGAGAGTTACTAGGACCAGGGGAAAAAAACTAAGTAGATGGAACAACAAGATTCACTGAGGACATACTTAGGACCAGGAGAAAAGAAACTGGCCCTAGTACAGTCTAGCTATGAAATAAATACTGACTGTTTGAGTATATACCTATTTACATAGTAATGAAGATAAGTTAGATATAACTATAGAGACTATAAAAATAACAGAGATGTAGAATGACAGAATATGAAATGAAGAATAAATAAAGAGTGATGACGAGGTGAGAGTGAAGAAGTGAGTGAGCACAGCTCATACTTCAATAAGGAGTTGTCATTTGGAACTCCATGAAATTGATGAGGAATGTAGGGTCTGATCCTTGGGTTGATGGATGATTGGAATGGAGTGTGATCCACACCAGAAGAGAGTGGGAAGAGTGCAAATGTTGGATAGTATGTGATACTACACTTATATATATATTTTGGGGTTCTTTCTAACATACT
>JAJOHK020000219.1:0-34403 GCA_022457215.2 Leucocoprinus gongylophorus | reverse complement strand
AGGATGGATGAGAGGCACCACGGAAGCAGAGAGAAGGGTAAGTGTGGCCCGAGGGAGAACGCAGGGTGGTTGTCAGATGGTGAATAAAACCAGCAGGAGGATCCTGAGGAGAAGGAGTGAGGATGAGAGTCAAGAGCTCGACGGTGGTGGCGTGGGGATGCGCACGGGCCAGCTGCCAGTCGGCATGGGAGACGGAGACGGGGGGATGAGCCCGACGGAGGAGAGCATAGGCAGGAGGAACAGCAGGAGTGGAGAAAAAGGCAGAGTGTTTGATAGCGTGGAGGATATGCCAGTAGGCAAGAGTTCCAGCGACACAGGCAAGAACAATGGCCTCGATCGGGGCATAGGCTGAGCGCTCAGCAACGGGCCTCAGCAACACCCTCATCGCTGGGCCCTCCTCGTACCACTTTTTTTTTATATAGACCGTGTCATGTGATCATGGTATAGCCTACCACAGCACATCGGGGTCAATCAATCTTCTCTTAGGTCAAACTGTCCTACATATGCTCTTTTTCTTTCTTGGCAATTCTGTTTATCTAGGTTCCTAACCACTCAGTTTTAAAAACTCAAAGTGTTAAATCAAATTAGGGTTAACTCGATAGAGTTTCAAGTCTACCACTGGGCTAATAGTCTGTGCTGCACTAAACCTACACTATGTTGTATAATACATGCTGTATGATATCTTCTTTGATGATACATGATGTGACCATGATTTGTGACATTTGTGACAGTCATATGTGATGTCACACTAAACTTTTTTTTTTTTTTTTAATTCGACAATTTATTACATGGCGCATGAAGGCAGACCATGGTAGCTACTTTCATAACTACATACAGAAGAGATGTGTTCAACAGGAAATTAGGAGAGAGAAAAGAGAAGAGAAAGGAAAGAAAAAGAAATGGAGAGGAGAACTAATCGATGAGGAAAGAGAAAAAATATAAGATCTACTTAGCGAAATAAACTACAAGTTTGTAAATGTGAAAGCATTAGGGTTGGCAACCAAGAACATAATAAAATGGCTCAGGGAATCTCTTCTAGGGTTCCAATACCCATTGAATCTTTTGCACTCATGGAGAATGTGTCTCCTCAATTTAATGGGGTAGTTGTTGTATAGATAAGAGAAATCCTTGTATGGGAAGAATCTTAGTCAATACTCCCCAATGGGAGCATGATTGGTGATAGCTCTCATCGTGTGGGCACATAGCGAGTTGGAAAGGCCAAATGCTTGAAGCCAGGGACCACCTTTTGTGTAAGATAGTTTGATAGTATTAAAATCATTGTCTAAAAGTTCGAGGAACTGATTTCCTTTTCCATCGGAAGCTTGGAATGTCATCTTCCACTGCTTGATGATATCGTCACTGTCAGACTTCTTGCAAAAGTCCCAGGAAATTTTGCAAAGGAAGATGGGGATTGGCAGGAATGACTTGGAGTCCTTGTCGACATTGTGATAGAGTCTCCACTTGAGGCAGCTTGGACACTCCCAAAATTCAATGGAGTTGTCGGGGTTTGAGATGAAGAAGCTCTGCAACTTATTAAGAATTGCTGCAGAGTGACATTGGAAGGGATGAGAGCTGCTGTCAAAAAATTTTTCGCAGCGTGAAGTTATGACAATGATCTTGGAGATGGCTTCATTGGAGCAGGCTTGATTAATGCTGCACCTGATGGCGAAAAGCTCCACCTCCATGCTAGTCACGAATGCAGCATGATGTACTGTCTTTGTGAGCGGCCGATTAGCTATGTGGACATGTGAAATAGACGTAGCAATATCATTTTTGATGCTAGCATCAGTTATGACAAGAGCTGTAAGAGGTGACGAAGAGTTGTGGAGAACCATGTTATCGAGTTCTTGTGTGCAGGTTTTGTCATTTTTTTTCTTTATCTTTTTTAGTAACTAAATTAAAAGAAAAGTGATCAGGAAAGATATCTATGATGCAAGAACCAGGAGAAAATTCCTGGTTAAGAGGTGAGAAAGATGGGAAAATGCCATAAGATTTGGTACAAGAGTCAATGAGATGACCCTTGTGTCAAGATTGTTGACGGTGGACTTTATTTTACTTTTCTTTTCTTTTTCCTTTTTCCTTTTCTATTTTTAGAACAACTCGGGTTAGGGTTTATCAGTCACGCTGTCACATCAGTCACAAATTGATGGCGTAGTCACAAGACTGATCATGGGACTTGGGAGAATGAAGTAGAAGATTCTGGAACAAAGTGACATCATACAGTATGGACAATACATGCTGGCCTCATAGTATACTCATGGTCGTTTAGGGTAGGGTGCACAGTAGCTAGCACAGACCATGGGTAATAGTATAAAAGGTAGACTACTTTGTATTAAGAACTCTATCGAGTTCTCTTGTGTTACTCAATACAAGAGTTGCTTCTTTGCTTAACTCTTTGAGCATTGATTCATAACACCTTGGTTGCAGATTTCTGGCAGTTGGTTAAAGAGCTAATAGAATGTGAATTTGGGGAGATGGACGAAGGGAGTGAGTCATCCATGAGGTTTCTTAAGATATGATTAATCAGGAGCTTGAAGGGTTGCATTTGTGATCTTTTAGCAAGTTTTTGGAGGTGGAATCTTATAAGAATGATTCCAGTGATGGCTTCAATGCCTTCTGACGGGGATGTTTTGAAAGCGCCTAAGATCCAAATGGCCACTCTCCTCTGCATCTTGTTCAGGATTTTCATATGATACGAGATCGGGGCTTTGTTAAAAAACCATAGCTGAAAGCCATAAAGTGCTATAGAGAGAATGCAGCATCTGTATAGCAAACGCTTTTGAAGAGGGCTGATTCCTCACGACAAATTTCCCAGAAGTTTCATACACTTGACAGTTGATATGGCCTTATTAGCATAGTGGTCGATATGCTTGTAGAAGGCTAACTTGCGATCAAAGATGAAACCCAAGTACTTTCAAGAGTCCTTGGGATGTAATATTGGTCCTCCAAGAGGGGAGAGGTCTAGAGGAGGTGGGTTAAATAATCCTTGAGATCTGCTAAAATGGAAAATTTCAGTTTTTGAATGTTCAATAATGAGGCCAAAACTGTCAAGTAATTTAGTAAGTACATTGTAACTACAGAAAAGTTGGAAGTTAGACACTTCAAAAGAATTGTTCTGAGTGATGATGAGACCATCGTCTACAAAGGAAAGAATAGAAACAGGAATTTTGAGATTTTTAAGACACTTTTCCAGGATATATAGAAAAGGAGAGAGATATAAAGAAGAAAGAATAGGGGAGAGGGCAGATCCTTGACCCACTCCAATGTTGACATCAAACATAGGAGAAGAAAAGGTGTTCCACATATAACTTGTTCTTCTCTTGACTAGGTAGTTTGCAAAGAAGGTTGAAACTCTAGGATCGAAGCTTGCCTTCTCAAGAATGTGTACTAGGAGATTGTGGTTAAGAGACAAGAAGAATTGGGAGATGTCAAATGCAAGGAAACTAGTGGATTTCTCTTTGGCCCATCCTGACTGAACAATGTGGGTGAGTGCGATGCCAGTATCTGAAGTTAACTTGAATTTTAAACTGCTTAGCTGACTCAGATGGATAAAATTGTTGCTCGTAACTGTAAATTAAAGTCTATCAGTGATTACTTTCTCTATGAGTTTGCCTAGAGTATTGAGAAGGCCTATAGGATAGAAAGTATTCAGCTTATTGTACAAAGGCTTGTTGGGTTTGGGAATAATGATGGTGGATGAAGTCTTGAAGTATTTAGGCCAGTACCCTAAATTGATGCATGAATCGGCGATGTTGACTATGTTAGTAAGCGTGTTTGATGATGAATTTCAGATGATGCCAAGTTAACTTGTCTGGACCTGGCGCCGATGCATTGCTACACTTGCTGATTGCTGACTTAAATTCTTCTTTGGAGAACGGAAACCAGTTTTGAGAGAGCTTGTGCTCTATTTTGTTGATGATGTTGAGGTCAACTTGGCGATTGAGAGCAGTGTTGAAGGTATTATGGAGTGTATTCCACAGGCTGTCAAAGGTGAGACAAGGTTGTCCATTATGGGTAATGGCTTCGATGGCAGGGAGTTTTCTTTTTTTAATCCAGTTCATCAACTCCCAGAGACTGCGACTCTTATTCGCAACTTCTTGGATTTTGTCGTTGAAAAAGGATCTCTTGGTGTCTTTGATGATCTTCTTGAATTTCTTCCAATTCTTGAGACTTCTTGATGATCTGTAGTTGTTGAGAGAGTGGCTACGATCTTCCATCCACCATTGTTTGGAATGTTTAGATATTTTTGATATTTTTGTGTTTTTTGTCCATGCTTGATCAATGATTGTACTGAACTGCTTGATGACTCGTTCCAGTTTATCGATGTCTTTGATGCTAGTTGTATCTAAATCCTTGAATTTCAAAATGACGTTCTTGATGAACTTTGATTCTTGGTTGCTTTTTGGGGTCAAGATTAGTTTTGACATTTAGACAATCTCTTCAGATAAAGAGATAATGACTGTAAGAGGAGTATGGTCTGAAGATAAACGAGACTCCAGGAGGATAGAGTGCTGATCTAGTTCAGATGAGTCATAGTGGAGGAACATAAGGTTGATCACGGAATTTGACTCTCCTGCTGTTTCGGAATATCTAGTTGGACAAGGGTTAATCGGTGTTGTAGCAACCACTTGTTACTCAAGGACAAATGATCTCACAACGAGCAAAGCTCTCCAATAGGCTATCAAGTAAAGAGTGGGGGAATTACAAGAGAACTCGACAAGGAGCCCTCGCTGCATTGCTCCTCTATTTATATAACTTACAAGTGGTCCGTGCTACAACAATGTGTCTACCTCATGTCCATCCACCATGCTTCTACCTCATGTCCTATTACTCATCCACATGTGTTTTCTATAAGGCCACCATGCTTCCTACATGTGCCCTGACGTCATACTCTTAATCTCCACTATACATGGTGTGCACATGTGTATACCATGAGGAACCCATGTCCCTTGACGTCATCTCCTAACCCTAACTCTATCTCTAGACTCTTCCCGATCCTTCTAGACCCTAAGTCCTTCCAGACTGCTCTAGACTCTATCACATGACTTCCAGGTCATGTGCCTATCTCCTAACCCTATGTCCATTGTAGACTAATAATTATAATACTTATATATGTCCGGCTAACCCTAACCCTAGCCAAAGTCTGTCCATACTCTCGTACTATAACAGTCGGGCTAAAAAGAGCAAGATTGAAAGAGTCTGCTACAATAATTAAGTTATTGCTGATAGATGAATGAAAGGGAAAGGATGAGTCCTATAGACTATCCCTAATGTTGAAGTCACCTGTCATGAGAACAACATTATTAATGTTTGCTTCAGTATCCTTAAGATACTTTAAAGCGGTGTGAGATGAATCAGAATAAACATTCAAGATGTAAAAGCAAGTGTTGTTAATAGAAAAAGAAATAAGGCTAATGTCTCTATGATTAAAGATGTCTTTGCACAAGAGAAAACAAAGAGCAGAAAGGCAAATGTTAACATATGCTAAGACCCTTGGAAAGTCTGTTGTTCAAAGGAATTCTGGTGAAGGTCGTCCAGTTTGGATGATGACTGGAGCCCATAAGAGGATCTCCTTCACAATTCAAGGAGCTGGGAATTTTACGGATTTCGGACCAAGGAGGTTCTTAAATTAAGATGATGTCAAAATGGGTTAAGGTTTCAAGGAGGGTGTTGGCTAATAGAGAGTTCTTACAAATGTTTTGCAAAAAGATCTTGAGATTTTCCACAATCATTGATGAGTAGTGTCATTCACTTCAGAACAAAATGATTTAGATCTATTCTCACAGATCTCAGCATATTTTCTCTGGTGCTACTCCCTGTTGAACCTGTGGTACCAAAATGGGCATTGATTGGAGTTGGCAAGGTGGTCTCCATGACAGTTCAAGCACTTGAACGAGTGGGGGCAAGGTTCCCTTTTTTAGTTTCCAGTCTTGGTGGATTGATCTTGTCGTTAGCCTTGCAGTACTATTCAAATTCTCGATGGTGTTCCAACTTGTGCAGGCTATTGCATTTGACACACTTGGCTCCTTGAATCCTGCATGAAAAAGTAGTGTGGCCCCACTTCCAGCAGTTTTTGCACTGTGGTACACCGGGATTCATGTTGGCTCCTCAGATTGTTGTGATATAATTGCCGACATTGAAGCACCTGTTGATTAGCATCTTTGCATTGCTACTGCTCTGTACATCCCATATATCTAACCAAACGATAGACATATCAGATTTAGGAGAAAATTTTATTACTCTTGGTTTGGAAGTGAGTGAGATATTATTGAAGATATGATTCTGCTTGAGAATCATTTCAATGTCATATGGAGTGAGTCTCTCCTGGAAGTTAGCATGTAAGAAGAGTAGTATACCAATAATCTTCAGGTAGGATTTGGATTTAGGAAGATGAGGTTTGTCTACCTGGAGAGAATTGATGTCATTCAAGCTCTTGACATAATTGTTGATGATGGCCATGTCCAATTGTTGTTGTTGTGGCAACCACTTATCACAAAGACAAATGATCACACAAACAGTAAATCTCTTAGTGGGATATCAAGTGGGGAATTCACAAGAGAACTTGACAAGGAGTCTCTGTTAAATTAGCATTCTATATATACTAAATACATCTGGTCTGTGCTACAACCTCATGTCCGCCTCATTTCCTACTTAAGGCCACCATGTTGCATACATATGCTCTGACGTCATCTTCTAGATCTTTCTACTATGTTCTAGGCTTATGACATCACATCATGTGACATGTCATGTGACTGCGATGTCATGTGCCTCTTCATCATCCCTAAAAAGAAAAGAAAAGAAAAACAAAATTCCTATAAAGTCAGAAAATAAAATAAAATAAAATAAAAATTGTCCATGTCCAGAGTGTCTCATAACAGTTGTGATACTTTGTTTGTAATGATAGTAATGCCTATATTGTCAGCGCGGATGTAGTTGGTTAGAACGTCTGACTTAGCATTGCACAGGAGCCTGTTCATATTAACAACATGAAGAGACGAGCTCTTCATGAAAGAATTAGTATTTTCCCCGCTCATAGGGATGATAACCTGTTTTCTGGATGGACCCTTTGTCATCATCTTGATGCGAGGTTTTGGTTTAGCTTGACCATTGACGATGTTGTTTACCTGATCAACCTTTTGAGCATTGAGAAAAGGGAATATTTCTTTGATTTTCAAAACCTCCAATGTGTTGTTGAACGTTTTGGTTGCCTGAGCATAAGACTTGCCAGAATTGTTCGAATTACCATTGACGTTGTTGTTAACCGAAGGCTTGTTGGGTAAAAAGTACTTAGAGATAATATTGACTTCTTTTTTGGTTTTAGCTGGGAGAGAGGGTGGCAGCAGAGCTTTGTTGATTGTGACTGGGTTTGGGTTCTTGATAGTCTTGCTGGATGATGAGGGAACTACTCTAGGAGTGAGTTTAGCTGAAATCTTTTCCCTAAGTGATTTAGAGTGGTTATCAGTGTAGAGAGAATCCTAACTAGATTGATAGACTAAAGATAAAAAATTCCAGACTGCGTCACCAATGCCGTCAAAGTCATTCAAATTATTAGAAGATTTGGGATTGACTTTCTTGTTAGAGATGTACTTCGCTATAAAGTTGAGCGACTGTTTAATATTCTTCAAGTTCAAAGCAATGTGTTCGACTGAACCATGAAGGGAAATGGATTGGAAGTTTCCACTCCATAGGTCAGGTTCCGTTGGGCCATTAGGATCATAAAGTAGTTGAATGTTGATAATATTATCATTACCAATACGAGGAGTTTGAATGTTCATATTGTCCGTAGAAATGTGGTTGTCATGATTTGCCTGTGTAGAGAAGGCCTCATTGTTTATACCTTGAAGCCTCATATTGTTGGTAGTCTCAGCCACCTTTCTGAGACAAATTTCCTTCTCCCTTTCCTCCTCATAGGATAACACGGGAGATTCTACTGGTAGGTCAGAATCAATATCTATACCATTATTCAACTCCATTTTCTCATGATAAATAGTGGAGGAGACCATAGAGGATATAAAAGAGTCCCTAGACCAGTTCTTGTGGATTTGAGGAGATCTACCCCTTGCATTGTTGTTAATAACAGGATTAGATCCTGTAGAATGGTCCATCTCTGTGTTGTTTAAAATGTTCACAGAAGGTAGCAAGTTTTGTTGGTTGATGGTTAGAATTGTAGTGCTAAAGGAAGTTAGAAAAGTGAATTTATTCACTGTCTCTCCAATAGGTGCTACCATACAAGATGGTGGTAAGAGGAAAAGAAGCATAATGATGTCACACTAAACCCTAATCCTAAGTTCACAATAAAAGAAATAAAAATGAAAAAAGTCAAGTTGACTACCTTCAACTCTGATATCAGTCACTATTATTCCTTGGTTATATCAGCACTATTCTGCTAAATTGGAATATATCCTAGTAGCATTTAGTTGAGTGAGCATACTCTTAGGGCTTTCTAGAGTCTGCATAAACATTACAGACTCCACTAATCACTCTAACAACCTTGGCTTTAGCTTATATACTGTACTGTTTGTCTGCTACAGTTGTCACAATCTCAAGACCTTAGAGTGGATCAAGAAAAGGAACCTTGTATATGGTTTATATAAGAAAACTCAATAGAGAACTCTGTACAAGACTGTCTATCTTATATACTACTAGTTCATGGTCTGTGTTGTGGCTACCACTTATCAAAATGATAAATGATAACACAGGCAGTAAAATCTCAAAGTAGGATTATCAAGTGGGAATTCACAAGAGAACTTGACAAGGAGCCTCTTCTTAATTAAGGTCCTATTTATACAAATGGTTCATGGTCCATGCTACTAATAATTAAACCTGCCCTATAATCCATGCTTCATCCTCATACTCACCTCACTTCTTACTCAAGGCTACCATGCATACTCCATATGCCCTGATGTCATCTTCTAGATTCTTCCACCAGGTTCTAGGCCTATGACATCACATCATGTGACCTGTCATGTTACTTCCTTGTCATGTGCCTCTTCATTGTCCTTCAAAATAAAATAAGAGAAAAAGAAAAAAGTAAAGTAAAATCAGAAAAAGAAAAGGAAATAAAATAAAATTGTTTATGTCCAAAGTGTCCCATAACAGTCTGTGCTCTACTACTTTAGCCTATCCTAAATGACCATGTGTTTGCCTTAAGGTCAACATGTGTTAAACATGCTGTATAACATCATTGTTTTAGAATCTTCCACCCAATTTCATGGTGACCACATGACTATGATGTCATACTAGCTCCTAATCCTTAGTCCTAAAGAAAAGAAAAGGAGAAATGAAAATAAAGTGAAAAGACATTAGAAAAAACTTGGGTCCAAGGTTCATAATTCTGACATCACTTCCCCTTCAAGGTTTCTACTTCCAGAGGAACTAATACCTCCCCATACTGTTTTATTCTTCCCCTTCCATTTTGCCCAATTTCTTTCTAACTTCCTCAAATATTCATTTTCAAATTTCCCATCATTCCATCCATACAACATCCTTGCCATATACTTTTCTAGTAACTCTCCTCTTCTGAAGTCTTTTTCTTCTATTGCATCCAGTTTTTCCTGTCTTCTGACTTCTACATTCATTCTCCCCTCAAATTCTGCCACTACTTCCTTTGCATTTTCTAAGTCCTCCTTCTTTTCACAACTATTATGTTCTGCTGTAAACCCCTTCCACTGCACCAAGTACTTTATAACTTCCCTCACTTTTCTTTTATTTAATATTTTCTCTACTTCCTACTCTTTAACTCCCTCTACTTCTACTAGTTTCATCTCTTCTACCTTTTGTCCTTCTATCTGTTCTCTATACTGTACTATTTGACTAACATTCACTATCAGATGAATTCTTATTGAGTTGGGCAACTGTAATTTGACTGCATGTGTAGACACTATCCCCTCAATGATCTGTGGACCAACATACTAATCCACTAATTTCTTTGCTGGCATTTCCTTGAATACTAAATCTTTTGTACTCAACATCATCCATTCTCCCACTTTCCACACTTTTGTTTCCTTTCTTCCTTTATCTGCTTGCTACTTCATCTCTTCTTGTGCTTTCTTTAATACTGCTCCAGCTTCTTCCTGTATCTTCTTTATTCTTTCTGCAAACTCTGTCACTTTTTCTATCTTCCCCTTTCTTCTAATATCTATCCACATTCTTAGTTCCCTTCTGTAGTTCACTATAAACAGAGACACTTTAGTTGTCAAATATGCCTTGTTATGGATTGCAAACTCAGCTGATGCTAGCCATTCTAGCCAATCCTTTTGTCTATAGTCTATAAAGAACTGAAGATATTGTTCCAACTCCTGGTTCATATGTTCCATTTATATATCTGTTTGAGGATAGAACAATGTTGACAGCTTTGTTCTAATACCCAATATGTTATTCAACTTCTTTGTCATCTCTGCTGCAAACTGTGGTCCACTATCCAATATTATACTCTCTGGCAGCCCATGTAACTTCCATAGGTTGTTCCTGAACAATCTTACTAACTCTTCTGCTGATGTTCCTTCAGTTGTTGCCACAAAATGTATTATTTTTGACAGCCTATTGTAGACTACTAGGATGGCATCCTTCCCAGCTACTACTGGTAACTTCATAATAAAGTCCACTATCAGATATGTCTATGGCTTTTCTGGAACCTCACTCAACTTCAGCTTCCCTGCTGGCACCTCTGTTTTATTCTTCATTTGTTGACACATATTACATCTCTCCATATATCTTTCTATGTCCTTTATTATCCCCAGCCACCAATAATTTCTTCTTCTCCTCTCAACACTTTTACTCCCACTTTCTTCATCTCTTCAACTATTCTAACTACTTCCTCATCTTTACTCCTAGCTATTTTTATTTTTTCTAATATTCCCACCTCAGATCCTTCTATTACCACTTCTGCTAAACTATGTAGCCAACAGTCTTTAATAACTACTTGATTTTCATTATCTTTATCCACTTCTACTTTCCAATCCAGTTATCTACTAAGTCCATCTGCCTTTCCCATCTTGGTTCCTGGAACATGTTTTAAGGTGAAGTCAAATCTTGACAGATAGAGTGTCCAACAGGCTTGTCTTCTGTTCAACTTCTGTGCTTTTATAAAGTATTCTAAGTTCTTATAATCTGTCCAGACCTCAAACTTAAACTTTGCACCCTCTAACAAATGCCTTCAGTTTTCCAATCCCCTTATAACTGCTAACATCTCCTTGTTATGTATCTCATAGTTCCTTTCTGTCCCATTTAGAGATTTTGAGAAAAACACCACTGGTTGTCACCTTCCATCTTCATATTCCATAGATAATACTCCCTTTGTCACATAGTCTGACACATCTACTTCCATTCTCATTTTTTTGTCTAAGTCTGGTGCTGCTAGTACCAGTTCTTTTGTAAACATCTCCTTCAACCTTCTAAATGCCTCCTCTTGCCTTTCTGTCCATTCCCACTTCTGATCTTTTTTCACTATATTGTGTAGTGGTCTGGCTATCACTGCAAAATCTTTAGTAAATTGACAATTGTCAGGCACAGTTCACACTGGGGTGGAAGTCCACAGAATGAACTTGTGGAATGACCTTGGCTTCAGCTTATATGCTGCACTGTTTGTCTGCCGCATAGTCACAACTTCAGATGATGGGGAGAAGTCCAAGATGGAAGTGAGTGCTGATTGGTGTGTCACCATTGAACACCGGAGATTGAGTTCAATAAGAGATTATCTTTGTCGATTATCAGACTAGCGAATTACAGTGTAACTACTAGTCTTATATACAAACGGAAGTATAGGAGATGCTCAGGGTTTTAGTGGTAAAACCCCTATTACCCCGAGCAGAGGTTTCAGTGTTAAGACAGAGTAACTCCATCATAGAAAACCAAGTTGAATAGGAGTATCTCTGCTGTAGAAGACAGAATACCTGAATAGTTGCAGCATCACCATAAGACATGTTGTGAGAAAGTATGTTTTGGAGGTGTCTCCACTATAGGGATGTAGTTTCTGGATGAGTGGACTTGCATATGACAACAAGAGTAGTTTGCTAATCCCAAAAACTTTTGCACATCTTTAACTCCTCTTGGAGTTGGCCAATCCAAAACCCCTTTCACCTTTTCTTCCTCTATTCTGATTCCCTCTGGTCTGATTACTACTTCTAAAAATCCTACCTTCTTGACCTTTCATTTGCATTTCTCTGGTTTCATGTACAAATCATTTTCTACCAATCTCTTCACTACCTTCTTTACTAAGTTATCATATCCCTCTTCTCCTTTCATTACAATAATTACATCATCAATAAAGCTCACCACTTTCCCAGTGTTGATGAGATCTCATAGTATTTTATTTATCATGGTTTGAAAAGTTGCCAGTGAGTTTGTCAGTTCAAAGGACATCACTGTTGGCTTAAATGATCCCTCTGGTGTCATAAACACCGCCTTCTACTCATCTCCCTCTTTTATTCATATATTATTATACCCCCATCTCAAGTCCATCTTTGTAAATACTTTCTTGGTACCTATGTTTTCTACAATATCTGAAATAAGGGGTAAAGGATAATTGTTCTTAATAGTCCATTCATTTAGATACCAATAGTCCTGCACTATTCACTTTTTACCATCCTTCTTCCCTACAAAGAATACTGGTACTGTTTGAGGCAACTTTGAGGATCTGATATACACTTTTCTCAATTGTTCTGAAATAAACTTATGCACCTCCTTCCTCTCTTCTCTGGACAATAGATACACCTTCCCCTTCTTTGACACAAATCCTTCCTTGACATCAATAGCATGGTCTCATAGTTTCCTTATAGGCATCTGTTTGTTGGTCTTTTTCCCAAAGACTTGGATCCACTTGTGGAAGCATTCTAATACTAGCTTCCTTACCTCTTCTTCTGATTTTGCCACTTCTTTCTCTTTATCCTATATTTTCCATTCTTCTACTACTCTTTTTACCTCTATTGTTCTTTCTTGCTTAGGTTTTTTCTTTTTTCTCTCCTTCTTCTCTTCTTCCCTCTACTTTTGCTACCATAGCTTTCCCTGCTTCAGTCTCTACTGCTTCCTACACTCTTCTGGACATCTTATCATCTTTACTTCTCCTGTTCTCCAGTCAATCCCAGGATTACATTCCACTTTTGTCCTTCTATCACATCTATCTCTGTTCTCTCTCTATGTCCTTGGTAGTAGATGTTCACCTCCACTGTATGCTCAATATGTTCTTTTCTGTTAAATGAACTATTCATATTTCTCACATATATGGGTCTTTCTATTTTCTTTAATTTGAACCCTTGTTTTTTTGTGAGCTTTAAACTCATCACTAAACCTGTTACTCCACTATCTAGTAATGCTTCAACTATTATTTCTTCTTGTGTATCAATTCTTTCCAGATCTATCTTTACCATGACTTCTCTTAACAAGTCCCTATTGTTTAGATTGTAGCAATATGTATTATCCATTACTCTGGCAAGCATTACAAACCTATTCTTACTACTGAGACCTAATTGAGGACTATTAGATTTCCATTATTTCCTGTCCTCTGCTCATTTCTTCCATATTCCAGTCTTTTGCCCTCCCCAATTCTGCTTCCTATCCCTCTGTTTCTACAATTTCTCGCCAAATGTCCAAAGCCCTCACAGTTGTAACAATTCCTGTTTCTCCTGTCTATATCCATAGCATATAGGTTGTGTTGTGCAAACTCTGCCTGCTGATTTGGGCATATCATAACTACATTTATCCTCTCCACTCCTTCTATCAGAGTAGGCCCTACTGGCATCTGTTGTTGAGGAGTCTTTTGTCTCCTTGGCCAGACTTGAAACTGTAATATCTATTGCCATTGTGCTCCTATGTTGTTTAGCCTTGGAGTTAGTAGTCTCTATTCTCATTATTTCCTCAACCTTTTCTTCTCTCTCCTACTTTTCCTCCAATTCTTATCTAATACAATAGCCCTGTTGTACCACTGTTCAATTGAGGCAAGTTGCTATTCTGACTCTATGAGTCTTTGGCATATCTTGTTCATTTCTCTTTTGAATTCTTCTACTAAGGGCCTTTCTTCATATCTACTACCTCTTGCTACTCTCCTAAATTCATGCACAAATTCCTCCATTGGTTTTCCTTCCTGCTCTAGCCTTTTTAGTTCTGCTACTTTTACTATTTCCTCATCTCCCCTTTCAAATTCCTTTTTAATGTCTGCCAGAAACTTCCCTGCTGTTTCATATTCTAATAAGCCTCCTTCTAAATTCTTCAATATATTATCCTTTTATATATTCACTGATCCTCCCTACACATATGACAAGATCTACTGAATTTGTTCTTCTACTGCAACTCCTCTCATCCTCATCCTAAGGTATAATTTGCATGCTGTAATAAAGCCTGAAACCTTTCCTAGGGTCCTATCAAACATTTGTAGCTTAGCTACTTCTGTGCTTGCTCCTCTCTATATTCCTCCTGCTCTTTCTTGTGCTGTTAAGAGTATCCATACTTAAGCCTATAGTGCTGTAAGTTATTCTTGTTGTTGTTGAGCTAGAAGCTCATAGTTGATTTGGCTATGTTAGCTCATTGTATATGGTGGGGGTAGTGTTGTTGGTATTGAAAGTGATGGTGAGGATGATGGTGGTGGAGGTGTAGGAGGTTGAGATGAAATAATGAGTAAAGTGAAGAAGATGGTGCTACTCTTGTTCTTGATTTCATATTCTGATGACAAAATCTCAGTATATGATAGCAAGCCCTCTTTCTGTTCTGCTTACATATTCTACTAACTACTTCTTATCTGCTGCCCTAAGAGAATTGTAAACAATTTTGGTCTAAGAAGACTGTTTTACTCTAAGCAAGATCTTAAGAACACCTGCTGTTCTCTTGCATAGACAGACTGTCAGGTTTAAAAAATGATAGACTTCAATTTCATTTTATTTTCTTCTCTATTTTCATTCTTTTTTCAATTTATTTTCATTTTCTATTTTTAGAACTCTAGGGTTAGGGTTAGAATGATGATTAGTCACAGTAACAGTCACAGATCATGAGATATAAGGGAAAGAGGTAGAAGGTTCCAAAAGAAGTAATGTTATACAGCATGTATACCATATACTGATCTTATGCCTAACACATGGTTGTTTAGGGTAGGGTGCACAGTAGCTAGCATGGACCATCTAAATAGGTATATAAGGTAGACTACTTTGTAAAGGGCTCTTTATTGAGTTCTCTTGTGTTTACTCCAATACAAGAGTTTGTTCTTTAGTCTAACTCAAAAGACTTAAGTTCATAATACAGACTACAAGTGGATCTGTAGTACAGAGCTGATACTTGAAAAGAGTATGTAGCATGTCCACAAAAGATGATATATCTGAAAGGTACCAGTGGGCTTTGATACAATCAAATAGCTAGGCTTCTCCTACCTAACTAGTATACCTCTTAAACTTAGAGTCTGGCCATATCTTCTTGACTAAAAAGCAGTGTTGCTTCCTTGTTGAGAATGATAAAGGAGTAAGTGTAGGAAGAACTTGATGTTGAGTAGTCCCAAGAAGTGGAATTGAGTTCTAATATTATAATTTTAAGACTTTAGAATAGATCAAGAAAAAAGACCTTATATATGGTTTATACAAGAGAACTTAATAGAGAACTCTATACAAGACTGTCTATCTTATATACTACTAGTTCATGGTCTATGGTCTACTACTTTAGCCTATCCTAAATGACTATGTGTTTGTCTTAAGGTCAACATATGTTAAACATGCTATATGATATTATTGTTCTAGAATTTTCCACCTAATTTCATGGTGACCATATAACTTGTGACTGTGACATGTGACATGTGACTGCGTGATCATGATGTCACATTAGCTCCTAACCCTTAGTCTTAACAAAAATAAAAGGAGAAATGAAATAAAGTGAAAAAATATTAGAAAAAACTTGGGTCTAAGGTTCACAATTCTAACAATAGTATTGCAAATTTAGAAGTGAAGTAGAGCTCAGAAGGATTGAGTTCTGATAGTGATGTGTCACCAAAGAACACCAGAGATAAAGTTCAACTTGTTATAGTCAATTATTAAACTAGCAAAATACAGAGTATCTACTAGTTCTTATATATAAGTGAGATTAAAGAAGAAACTTAGGAGTTCTAGAGTACAGCACTGAGTGGAGGTTTCAGTAGTAAAATACTGACAGTGTCAAGATTGTTGATAGTGGACTTCATTTTTATTTTCTCTTTTCACTTTATTTTATTTTTATTTTTATTTTTCTTTTATCTTCTATTTTTAGAACAACTCAGGTTAGGGTTTATCTGTCACACTGTCACATCAGTCACAAGTTGATGGCGTAGTCACAAGACTGATCACGAGACTTAGGAGAATAAAGTAAAAGATTCTGGAATAAAGTGATATTATACAACATGGACAACATATGTTGGCCTCATGACATACACATGGTCATTTAGGGTAGGGTGCACAGTAGTGAGCACAGACCATGAGTAGTAGTATATAAGGTAGACTACTTTGTACTAGAAACTTTATCGAGTTCTCTTGTGTTACTTAATATAAGAGTTGTTCTATTGCTTAACCCTTTGAGCTTTAGATCATAACATTAGAACTTGATTCCCTTTCTTGAACTGCTTAACTCTAGCCTTTCAAACCTTTACTCTCTCATCATCCTTGACCAAAGGACAACACAGTCTTTTAGTCAAGAAGATTATTGCCGGACCCTAGACATAAAGGATGTACTAGTTGAGCAGGGGAAACTCCACCGTTTGTTAACACCAAAGCCCACTGGTGTCTTTCAGATGTATTACCTTTTGTGGATGTGATCTATACTTTCTTCACTTATTAGCCTTGTGCTACACATCCACTTGTGGTGTGTCTATGCAGAGGAACAGCAGGTTGTTCTTAAAACATCTGCTTAGAGTAGAATGGCTTTCTTAAGCCAAAATCATATACATTTTTCTTAGGGCAGTAGTCGGTAGACTTTAAGTAGTCAGTAAATGGTATAGGCAGGGCAAGAAGAGGACCTGCTATTACCTACTGAAAATTCTGTCGAGTACGAGTCTGAGAGTGAGACCAGCACAGGTCCTGCTCTCCTATTATATATATTATCACTTCCACCCACACCACCACCATCATTACAATCACCATCACCAATTGACTCACCACCTTTCTACAATATGAGTCAAATCAATTTACATGAAATTATCTAGCAGTAACAGGAGCAGTTGGCTGCAATGCAGGCACAAATCCAGGCCCTGCTTATGGCACAGGGAGAAGCAGGAGTAGGAGGGGAAGCAAGGGGATCCAATATGGGATCTCACATGGAGGTGGCAAAGCCAGCCATCTTCAATGGGGAAGCAGCAAAAGTGGGGGATTTTATCACGGCATGTAGATTGTTTTTGAGGATGAAGATGAGGGGATCAACGGTAAAAGAGCAAGTGTAGTGGGTATTGTCATATGTACAGGGAGGATCGGCAGATGTGTGGAAAGAGAATGTAATAGGAGAACAGGAGAGGTCAAGATGACAAGATGTCCAGATGAATGTGGTAAGCAGTGGAGACTGGTGCAAGGAAAGTTGGGATGGAAGAAATAGAAGGAAGAAGAAGCAAAGGAGGAAGCAGAGAAAAAGAAAGAGGAAAAAGAGAAGGAGAGGAAGAAGAAACAGAAAAAGGGGAAAATGGTGGAAGTAAG
Source organism: Leucocoprinus gongylophorus (assembly GCA_022457215.2). Taxonomy (NCBI): domain Eukaryota; kingdom Fungi; phylum Basidiomycota; class Agaricomycetes; order Agaricales; family Agaricaceae; genus Leucocoprinus; species Leucocoprinus gongylophorus. The sequence continues at coordinate 16,782 of JAJOHK020000219.1, read as the reverse complement.
GAAAGTAGCAGAGGAGTGGGAGATATGGGAAGAAGAGGAGAAAGTGGCAAAGTCAGAAGCAGAGGCAAAGAAGTTGGTACCAGAGAAGTTTCATAGATGGATAAAGGTGTTTGGGAAAAAACAGTCAGAGAGGATGCCAACAAGGAAGGTGTGGGATCATGTGATAGATGTAAAGAAGGGGTTTGTTCTGAGGAAGGGAAAGGTGTATCTATTGTTGAGAGAAGAGAGAGAGGAGGTGAGAGAGTTTATTAAGGAGCAGCTGAGGAAGAAATATATCCAGCCATCGAAGTCACTACAAACGGCGCTGGTATTTTTTGTAGAAGAGAAAGATGGAAAGAAGAGGATGGTGCAGGACTATTGGTACCTTAATGAGTAGACAATCAAAAATAATTATCCACTGCCATTAATATCTGATGTCCTGGAGAATATTGGGACAAAAAAGTTGTTTACGAAGATGGACTTGAGATGGGGGTATAATAATGTGAGGATCAAGGAAGGAGATGAGTGGAAGGCTGTATTTACAACACCGGAAGGGTTGTTTGAACCCACTGTTATGTTTTTTGGATTAACAAATTCTCCAGCCACATTTCAAGCTATGATGAATGAGTTGTTAAGAGATTTGATCAATATGGGAAAAGTAGCAGTGTTTATTGATGATGTAATAGTAGGGATGGAGACAGAGGAGGGACATGATGAGTTGGTGGCAGAAGTGATTAAGAGACTGGAAGAGAATGATTTGTATGTGAAGCCAGAGAAGTGCAAGTGGAAAGTGAGGGAGGTAGAATTTTTAGGTGTGGTAATAGGACCAGAGGGGATCAAAATGGAAAAGGAGAAAGTAAAAGGAGTTTTGGAATGGCCAACGCCAAAATGTGTAAAAGATGTGCAAAAATTTCTGGGACTGGTGAATTATTATCGTCAGTTTATAGAAGGGTTTGTTACAATCGATGCCTCTAGGAAATAGCATGGACATGGGTAAAGGGTATGATGACATGATCAGCTGCACCACATGTAGTCTCAGTCAGCACCTCATGCAGTAGGTGTTGCTACCTCATCTTATCCTTGTAGTTTCCTCATGTTTTAATCCTCATGTATACTTTATGGTTGGACAATGGACTCGTATAAGTAGCATAGATACATTCCTGTATTCTTATGCTTTACCACTTCTATCAATCCCTTACACTTCCTCAAGTCTTTGCCTAAGTACAACCTGAGCTCAAGCTTAAGGTCGTTACATTTGGTAAAGCGTCAACAAGCTCACCTTGCAAGAGAGGTGTAGTAGGACAGACCTACAGATGAAACGAGACAGTGTTATCTGTTGAAAGACAAAACACATGTAGCTAAAGCTACGAAGGAAGAATCAAGACGAGTTCAAGAAGAACAAACGATATAGAGGCATTGTCGGAATGACTAGGATTCTTGCAGATCAATGAAGAAGCTTCAACAAGCAAATACAAACAGACAGACACTGAGATGTCAGTAGTACCAGCAACAGCAGCTGCAGCAGTCAGCGAGAACGTTCAGGCAGGATTGCTAAAGAGTATGGTACTGGACCCAGGGTGGTTCAATGGCAACCGGTCAAAGTTTGAAGACTGGTGGAGAGGAATCAGATTGTTCCTCAAGAGCAACAGAGTCAACGGAACGGACAACAGGATCACTGTGATCCTAGCTTGCCTCAGAGGAGATGTAGCGGGAATATACGCACAGAAGAAACTTGATGAGTTTGATGAAGACAATGATACCCAGGATTGGGATGAGTTTGTAAAAGAACTCAAGACGACATTCAGTGACAAGTCCAAGGCAGCAGACGCCAAATGGAAGATCGAGACATTCAAGCAAGGAAAGAAGAATACAGCAGACTTCATGATAGAGTTCGAAGCACTGGCCATGAAGGCAGACACAGATGAGCTCCACGCCATCTTTTTGTTAAAGAAGAATGTAAAACATGATATAATCAAGACGATACTGGATTATCCACCCATAGCAATGCCTGAGACACTCAAGGAGTGGAAAGTGGCAATTACATTAGTAGGACAAGGATACGAATCAACCAAAGGATGCCAAAATTACAAAATGGGAACAGGAACCACCTATGGTGGTAGAGGACAACCAATGGACATTGGAAAGTCCAATGACAACTACAAGAATGGGAAGCCTAAATGCTTCAACTGTAACAAGTATGGACATATGGCAAAAGAGTGCCGAGCAGAAAAGAAAGAACACAAAACAAGAACATGTTTCAAATGTGAGAAGAAAGAACATATTGCCAAGGACTGCAAAGGAAAGCAGATAATGAAGAAACGTAAGATACGAGAAGAAGAATTAGATGAAGAAGACAAGAACGACAAGGAACAGGGTTTTGGAGACGATCTTGAGTAGGCACAGTACAAGAGATCGCCCATGTAAATTCCCAAAATAAATATATTATTCCAAATCGCAGAGCTAGCAAAGGAAAGAGGGAATTAAATGTGCAAGCACAAGTCAAGACAAAGAACGGCAAGAATTTAAAAGTCAAGGCATTAGTGGATTTTGGATGCACCCATACGGGAATCAACGAGCAATTGGTCAAGGACAAAAGAATCCAAACCAAGAAGATCGACTTCTCCTTTGAAGTATTCAATGCAGATGGAACAAAGAACGGAGAGGTGACCAAGGTGGCACCTCTAGAAGTTGAAATCAACAGCCACAAAGAGACACTAGAAGCGGCAGTAACGGATTTAGATAGAATGAACATGTTTTTGGGACATGATTGGTTGGTTAAACACAACCCAGAAGTCAACTGGAAAAATGGCACTATCAAGTTCACGAGATGTCCAGGCAACTGTACAATGACACACAAAGATATATGGTTCAACTCCAGACGGACAAAGAAAACGGCAACAGACAAAACAGAACAGGACAACGGTGAAATTGGAAAGGAACTGGATAAAACAAATCCAGAAGATTTACTGGAGTATATTCAATCTTTCACCCATTTCTTCAACAAGAAGAAATTCGAAAAACTACCAGAGCGAAGAGAATGGAATCATGAAATCAACCTAACAGAAGAAGCTCCAAGGGAATTAAATGCAAAGGCCTATGCAATGACTATCAAGGAAGAGGAGGCTTTAAATCAATGGCTCGATAAACAGCTCAAGGCAGGACTCATTGTGGAATCCAAATCACGATATACGGTACCTTGTTTCTATATTCTAAAAAAGGATGGGTCACTACGGTTGGTTCAAGACTATAGGAAGTTGAATCAGGTCACTATAAAGGACAAAACACCATTACCGTTAATTGGAGAAGTCATCGACAAACTCAAGGAAGCCAAGTATTTCAACAAGTTGGATTTGATTTGGGGATATAACAACATACGAATCAAAGAAGGTGACAAATGGAAAGCAGCTTTCCTCACAAACAAAGGACTGTTCAAGCCCTAAGTGATGTACTTTGGATTATGCAATTCACCGGGAACATTCCAAAGAATGATGAACAGCATTTTCCGAGAACTACTTTATAAAGGGGTGTTGGCCAATTATATGGATGATTTTGTCATTCCAGCAAGGACAATGGAAGAATTGGAAGAACAAATGATTTGATTCCTGAAAATAGCTGAAAAACACAATTTGTGCTTTAAACGATCGAAATGTGACTTCAACATGGAGGAAATTCCTATCCTAGGAGTGGTAGTTGGGAAAGGACAAGTCAAAATAGAACAAGAGAAAATAAAGGCAGTAAAAGAATGGAAAACACCGACAAGGATCAAGAACGTCAAAAGTTTCCTCAGATTTGCCAATTTCTACCGACGGTTCATTCACAACTTCAGCCATACCGCAAAACCATTAAATGAATTGAAGGGCAAAAAGAAATGGAAATGGGAAAAGGAACATCAGGAAGCATTCGAAGAACTCAAGGAAAAGATTACAAGTCAACCGGTACTGGCCTTGCCCAAGAGAGAAGGAAAATTCAGGGTGGAAATGGATACGTCAGGACATGCCATTGGAGAAGTACTTTCCCAAGAGCAAGAAGGGAAATGGAAACCCATTGCATTTTTATCAAGAACAATGCAACCAGCGGAACGAAATTATGAAATTTATGACAAGGAACTATTGGCAATTGTAGAAGCCTTGGCTAAATGGAGACAATATCTGCTGAACGCAGTAGAAACATTCGAAATCTGGATGGACCATGAAAACCTGAAGTATTTCTGAGAACCTCACAAGTTAAATGGATGACAAGCAAGATGGTACTTAAAGTTGCAAGACTATGATTTCATTCTACGACATATTCTGGAAAAAACCAACACAAAAGCGGATATTCTATCAAGGAAAGATCAAGTGGATACCAAGGAAGACAATAAAGACATGCAACTCCTGAAGGATGAAATGTGGTCAAGGAAGAGTACAAGCAAGATTCAGGTATTCGATGGGAAGAAAAGAGTAGACGAAAGCGATATCATTAAGAAGATTAGGAAGAACAACACCAGGGAAAAAGAAATAGTTCAAGCAATGAAGAGAGAAGATGGATTAGCATGGGAAGAAGACGATGTGGTTTACATGGAAGGAAGGATATACGTCCCAAACAACAAGGACCTCAAAGAAGAAATTCTAAGAGAACACCATGATTCAGCAGATGTTGGACATCCGGGACAACATAGGATGCAAGAGTTAATCAAGAGAACATACTGGTGGCCGGGACTTAAAGAAAATATCAAGAAATATGTCCAAGGATGCACTAAATATCAACAAAACAAAGTCTAGTATCAAAGAAAGGCAGGAGAACTACATCCATTGGAGATTTCAGAGGGACCATGGCAAGACATCAGTATCAACATGATAGGACTACTACCAAAGTCAAACGGAATGAATGCCATAGTGGTAATTGTGGATTGATTTACAAAGATGATTAGGCTCAAAGCAACGATGACAAATATTTCATCAGAAGGAATTGCCAGGATTTACAGGGACAAAATATGGAAAATTCATGGAGTACCCAGGACGATTCTCAGCGATCGAGGACCACAGTTTGCATCAAAATTCATGGAAAACTTCACTAAAGTACTGGGAACAAAAAGGAAACTGTCTACGGTGTATCATCCTCAAACCAATGGACAAACAGAAAGAATCAACCAGGAAATAGGGACATTCTTACGACACTATGTGAACTACAAACAAGACGATTGGACAGAATGGTTGGCTATGGCAGAATTTGCATACAATGACAAAAAACACGCAGCGACGGGCAAGACACCATTTGAACTAAACTTTGGAAGACACCCTTGGAAAGGGGACCTTATGGTTCAAATGGAGATACCATGAGTAGAGGAATTCACAAAGAACATACAAGAAAGTTGGGAACATGCAGCACAAGCAATGGAAGAAGCCCAGAAGAACATGAAACAGCAGTTTGACAAAAAGAGAAGGAACCCTCAAGGCCTGAAGGTTGGTGATCATGTGTGGCTGGAGAACAAAAATATCCAGTCAAACCGACCCTCAAAGAAGCTAGACAACAAAAGCTACGGGCCTTTTAGAATCTCGAAGGACATTGGTTCGGGAGCATTTCAACTGGAACTTCCAGAAGGATGGGTGATTCACAACGTTTTCAATGAAGACCTCTTAACATGATGTGTGGAGCCGAAGTTTAAAGGACAACACAAGGAACCAGCATCACCACCAACAATTATCAATAAAGAAGAAGAATATGAAGTGGAAGAAGTACGGAAGCATAGGAAACGAGGATGAGGAACACAGTACTTGGTGCACTGGAAAGGGTATGGGGACGAACACAATCAATGGATAGCAGAAACAGGGTTATCACATGCAAAACAGGTGGTTGAAGACTATTGGATGAGGTATTCGAGTTGAAACCTATAAAGAGGGGGGGTAAAAATCCCATTTCGACAGCCCAAGAAATTACTCGAGTTCTGAAGCACTTCTACAATGTCTTTCCCCACCAACAACACTTTTGTTACAGCACCCACTTCCCCCAACCCATACATTTCACGAAAACTTAACAACATGGACCAGGCTCAAGTTATGAAAAGAGAAATAGAAGATTGGATGAGAGGATACCACAAGACGTTGAAGAGAATCAAAGTGATGATCGATGTGCAGAGAATGTTAAAAGATATGAAGAAGATAGTGGAGGAGACAAACACGACAATTACAGAGATGGAGGGAACAATTCTGACAGCCAGTGTCAATAATCGAACCATGAATGCAACAAATATCACTTAGATATCAGAAGACCTACGGTATCTAATACAAAGTGACATAGACGATAGAGCATTTCAAATCCAATGGATGCTAGCTGATGAATTAGATTGTTACAAAGGGAAGAACAACAAATACATGGACGACAACATCAAGGAGATTCAAGAAATATATATGGATAGAGAACAAAAGGAAAGGGGGATGATTGAAAATGAAGAAGTCATACTAGTACGGCCATACGAGGTTTCCTCATCCACCACATCGACCTTATCGATCAGCTTCATATTGGATGAAGTAGAAAACCTCACCAAGTACATGGAGTTTGTGAAATCACCATCACAAACTAGAATTTTCTGACCACCACCCCACTACCAATCGCTAAAATCCTGAGGAGAGCAAGATCCTATGTTCTGGAAGGAAGTAGCGAAAGCGTTTCTGGAAAATAAAAGAAACACCAAAACATCACGAAATGGTCAACAAATATCCATGTACCAGGGAGGTCTACCACATGAATCCTATTTCATTGCCATCGACAACAGAGATCAAATAATCATTGGACCAAATAAGAAGACGGTGGCCATGTATGTGGTAGGAGAATTGGAGATCTTGGTTTGATTCATGAGGACATGAATCCTGAAATGGGGGTATTGTTACGATCAATGCCTCTAGGAAATAGCATGGACATGGGTAAAGGGTATGATGACATGATCAGCTGCACCACATGTAGTCTCAGTCAGCACCTCATACAGTAGGTGTTGCTACCTCACCTTATCCTTGTAGTTTTCTCATGTTTTAATCCTCATGTATACTTTATGGTTGGACAATGGACTCATATAAGTAGCATAGATACATTCCTGTATTCTTATGCTTTACCACTTCTATCAATCCCTTACACTTCCTCAAGTCTTTGCCTAAGTGCAACCTAAGCTCAAGCTTAAGGTCGTTACAGGGTTTGTTACAGTGGCAAGACCATTACATGACTTAGTGAAAAAAGATAAAAAATGGGATTGGATGGACAGAGAGGAGAATGTGTTCAAGGAGTTGAAGGAAAGGTTTATTAAGGAGCCGGTATTGGCAGCTCCTGATATAGATAAAAAAATGAGGATGGAGGTGGATGCATCAGATTATGCAACGGGAGGTGTATTGTTAATGGAATGTAAAGATGGGTTGTGGAGACCAGTGGCCTTTCTTTCTAAGTCATTAAACGAAACTGAAAGAAATTATGAAATACATGACAAAGAAATGTTGGCCATTGTGAGAGGATTGGAGGCATAAAGACATTTGCTGGAAGGAGTGCAGTACAAATTTGAGATCTGAACTGATCATAAGAATTTAGAGTACTTCATGAAAGTGCAAAAGTTGAACAGGAGACAGGCCAGATAGGCTTTATATTTGTCTCAGTTTGATTTTAACATGAAGCATGTGGCAGGAAGTAAGATGGGTAAGGTGGATGGACTTAATAAAAGAGTAGACTGGAAAGTAGGAGTAGACAAAGACAATGAGAATCAAGTATTTATTAAAGACAATTGGATTCAGAGTATATATGAAGTAGTAGTAGAAGGACCTGAGGTAGATATGTTAGAAAAAATAAAAAGAGCAAGGAGTAAGGACGAAGATGTAGTTAGAGTAGTAGAAGAGATGAAGAAAGTGGGAGTAAAGGAGTTACATGGAAATGAGTGGCAGATGGAAGGAGATGTAGTGTTAAAGGAGGGAAAAGTATATGTGCCAAAGGATGAGGAATTGAGAGCGGAAATAATCCGGTTACACCATGATGTACCAGCAGCTGAACATGGAGGAAGATGGAAAACAGTAGAGTTGGTAACAAGAAACTACTGGTGGCCTGGGGTGATAAGAGACATAGGGAAGTATGTAGAAGGGTGTGATCTATGCTAGAGGATGAAAAATAGAACAGAGGAACTGGCAGGAAAGCTGAAGTTGAGTGAAGTACCAAAGAAACCTTGGTCACACTTAACAGTAGATTTCATCACAAAATTACCAGTGGTAGCAGGAAAAGATGCGGTGTTAGTGGTATGTGATAGGTTGTCAAAAATGATGCATTTTGTGGCAACAACTGAGGAAACATTAGCGGAGGGGTTGGTAAGATTATTCCAGGACAATGTATGGAAATTGCATGGGTTACCAGAAAGTGTGGTGTTGGATAGAGGACCGCAGTTTGCAGTGGAATTGACTAAGGAGTTGAACAGAATGTTGGGAATTAAAACCAAATTGTCAACTGCCTTCCACCCTCAAACAGATGGACAAACTGAGAGAATAAATCAGAAATTGGAGCAATATCTCTGATTCTTTATTGAACACAGACAGAAGGATTGGCCAGAGTGGATGGCAGCGGCGGAATTTGCTATAAATAACAAAGTTCATATGGCAACAAAAGTGTCACTGTTTATAGCGAACTATGGAAGAGAAATGAGAATGGGGGGAGATATTAGGAGGAAAGGAAAGGTGGAGAGTGCGACGGAGTTTGTTGAGAGGATGAAAAAGGTTCATGAAGAAGCAGAGGTGGCATTGAGGAAAACTCAGGAGGAGATGAAGAGGTATGCAGATAGGGGAAGAAAGGAAACTGAAGAATGGAAGAAAGGAGATCGAGTATTATTGAGCACTAAGGATTTAGTGTTCAAAAAAAGACCAAGTAAGAAGTTGATGGAGAGATATGTGGGGCCATATACAATAGAGGAGATAGTATCATTGAATGCAGTAAAGCTAAAATTGCCAAGTTCAATGAGGATCTATCCAGTAGTAAATGTTAGTCAGATAGTAAGATATAAAGAGCAGGTGAAGGGACAAAAGAAAGAGAAAGGGAAACCAGTAGAAGTAGAGGGAGTGGAAGAATGGGAAGTAGAAAAGATATTAAACAAGAAAAAGATGAGGGAAGTAGTGAAATATTTAATACAGTAAAAGGGATTTATGGCAGAAGGAAATACATGGGAGAGGAAAGAAAATTTGAAAAATGCGGAAGAATTAATTGAAGAATTTAAACAAGGAGGAGTAGAAATTAGACGACAAGAAGGGGAAGTTGATGAATATAAAAGGATAGAGTTACCAGGGAAGTATATGGTAAAGTTATTGTATGGGTGGGATGATTGAAAATTTGAGGAGGAATATCTAAATAAATTGGAAAAGAATTGGAAGAAGTAGAAGAAAGATAGGAAGATTGACGAAAATAAGCATTTGGAGATGATAGAAGCAAAAATGGAGGAAGAAAACGAGAGGATAAGAAGAAGAGACTAGAGAACAGGACATTTCTCTGGAGGAGAAATCTTAAGAGAGGGGTAATGTCAAGATTGTTGATGGTGGACTTCATTTTTATTTTCTCTTTTCACTTTATTTTATTTTTATTTTTATTTTTATTTTATTTTATTTTTATTTTTATTTTTCTTTTATCTTCTATTTTTAGAACAACTCAGGTTAGGGTTTATCAGTCACACTGTCACATCAGTCACAAGTTGATGGCGTAGTCACAAGACTGATCACGAGACTTAGGAGAATAAAGTAAAAGGTTCTGGAATAAAGTGATATTATACAACATGGACAACATATGTTGGCCTCATGACATACACATGGTCATTTAGGGTAGAGTGCACAGTAGTGAGCACAGACCATGAGTAGTAGTATATAAGGTAGACTACTTTGTACTAGAAACTTTATTGAGTTCTCTTGTGTTACTTAATATAAGAGTTGTTCTATTGCTTAACCCTTTGAGCTTTAGATCATAACAGACAGGAGTCAGATGGGGGAACTCTGCCATGAAAGACTAAGTAGTTGTGAGGTTTGGAATGAAGTATAATACTACTACAGAGGATGTGTTATAGGATAATGCCATTGTGGAAGGATGGGCTTTTATTGGGATTGAAAATAAGATAACATTATCATATAGAATAGACTTTGATTGGTTGGACTTAAGCATATAATAGTATTTTTCTCTTAGAACTGAGCCTTTGAAGTCTTATTTAGTTTACTCAGAGAATTTGTAATAGTATCTAAGTCAATATAAAAGAAGAAAAATCCTTAAATGACAATAGTTTCTCATGTAAAGTCTTTCTATTTTTCGCTTGGACTTTTTCTATCTTATATCTCTCTTTCCTCTTTTTCTTTTATTCTCAAAACAGAAAGAATAATATACCATAACAAGATGTGACAATCATCATATAAAACACTCATATCACAGTCACCATCACAAGGTCATGTGAAATTATAAAAGGATAGTGTTATACATCATAAAAGATAGGATGACTTTATTTAGACTCATAACATTTAGGGTAGGCTAGATGTAGATGTGCACAGTCCATGCACTAGAGGTATATAAAGTAAATAATCCTGTACTAAGAATCTTATCAAGTTTTTTTGTGCCTAACAATATTAGTTCCTTCTTTTGACCAAACTCTTAGGTTTAAGTTGTAACAAACAGCTCTAAGCCTATCTGGAAAAGGCAGCAAAAGTTCTTAGCAACATGCTAAGTAGGCAGCTGAAAAGACAAAACTGGCAGCAGAAGCTAGAGCAAGAGAAAAGGCTGTATGAAAACAACACAAAGAGGAAAAGCTGGAGAGGCTTTAGAAGAAGGTTCTGATGAAGGGGTCTAATATAATAGAAAGTATCAAGATCTCACTGATTGCTAAGAACAAGTATAAGGAAGTTCTTGAAATTTTCTCAGAGAAAAAGGCTAGTCCATGGCCAACAAAGAAGGCTAAAGAGAGACAGGCCAAGAAAAACCATAAGAAGAAACTAGTAAAGATGAAGAGCAAGAACCTCTGTAAGAGATACATTTAGGCTGGGCATAAGTGTTTAGTCCATTATAACAGATAAGTAATATCTTTTCTAATCTTTCAAAATTTTACTGAATTTCCTTCTTCTTTAGTCAATTTCTGGCTTGCATAGATATATCACTATCAAAAAGTGATATATCTCTTTCCAAGACAATACCAGTGAGAAAAAGAGAAATCCTACTTATAGTGAAGTTCTGAATGCTATCAAAAAAGCACTCAAGGAGCTCATTAAGGAGTCCTGTGGTATTAGGAAGTCTCTCTGGAACTTGGCAAAAGAGAAGGAAAGAAACATAGTCCAACTTGCCAAAATTAAGACTACAGTTGACATACAGTAGAGACTGGTAAAGTCCACAAGATAAAGTAAAGAAAAAGAAGAGAATGGAAAAGAGTCTATGGAAAGGCTTAAAGAAAATAAGAAGGTAGTGGGGGTGATATGGATATCCTCTCCTGCCTTCTGTTAGAATTAGTATATTACTAAAATAAATTTGTTTTTTATTGTTTCTAGCTGAGTAAAAATAAGTAAGGAAAATTAAGATGATTAAAAGAGAAATAAGTCAAAAACTGCAAAAATAAGAAAACTCTGTGTGTGAAGACTGGAGTTTTATAAAAAAACAAAAAAAAAACAGAAAAAATACCAAAAGAAACCTTATAAAAAATGTATAAAGATTGAGTTTGACCTGCAGTAGTATGATCAAGACAATAGAAGAAGGTCAGGCTTGGTAGAATAAGCAATGTAGAAATTGAAAACCAAGTCTGCAACATGAGTAAATTCAGTTCAGTGATAGAAAGCTACTCAAATTTATTTTGGATGTCTTTACACCTTAGTTAAATAACCTTGTAGAGAAGCTTACAAGTCTATTGGTAGTCAATTTTAGAGTCCACTATTCATAAGATTTTATATTCAGATTTCTCATTAATAATTATCAGTGTAGGAACAGATTGAGATTTATTGGAGAAAGTGTTAAAGATAACTAGTTCAAACATTAAAATATAGAAGACCAAATATACAAAGCATATGAACTTTGGGAGGCAGAGGGTAAATAATCAAGTATCAGGCTGGGAAATAATTTTGTAGGGTTTAAGATACTTCTTAGAGAGTTTTTTCTGAAGGCTAGATAGTCTTAAAGAATTGAGCTTTAACAAAGACTTTATTATATACTTTGAAATCAAGTATAGAGAAATACTATATAATAGCAGACTTCTGATAGTGCTGTTAAGCCATAGTAATTTCAGCCTTAAGTGTATTTTGTAAATCATTGAGATCAACAATAAAGTTATAGGCTTAGAAGAAAGTAATATCATATTTAGGATATACTGAGATATTTGTTAGAGCAACTGGGCAGAAACACAGAGTTTGCACTCTCCAGAAAAAACCTAAGTATATATTCTTTTCAGGAAAAATCTAAGAGAACAGAATGAGGTTTTCTGGAGGTGATAACTATCTTAAATATTGCACTGTTTATTCCAATTTATTGAAACAATACTGATATGATCAAGGAATAATAATACCAGTATTGCTAGAAATATTAAATGGAGACATTACAAACTTGTACTAAGATCTCAATATAGAAGTGGTGGGTCTGAGTGTGACAGAGTTTAGATATGAAGTTTGATGAGATTAGAGTGGAAAGGTCCATATTAGAGTCTACTACTAGCTTTTGTTTGAAAAACCCCAGATATAGAGTTTATCAGCAGAGTTTGCAATAGATTTTGGAGTTTGTAGTTCTCTTACATCTACTCTCCCTTTAAGACTGCTGTGTCTCAAAGCAGATGATATGAGTTGGAACTTGATGTTCTAAAAGACTGTTGGGCTCAGGGGTTGAAGTGTTGGAACTTGGCTATGCTACCTGGTACAAACATATCCAAAATTTCATCCTCTCTATAAACTTTGAGACATCCTCTAGCTTGGACTTCTGTTGTTGGAGTTCAAAATCCATCCATGGAAGTTATTCAGTATTGAGAAGGAATGGTGGCTACTGTGCCAAAGAGTACACATAGTTGTTGTGCTGGAACTTTACAATTGGGAGAAGGTTGTGCCAGTTACTCTGCCATTTGTTCATGAAAGTCTGAAGGTATTGATCAAGCTCTTATTTTACTCATTCTGTCTGTTCATCTGACTACAGGTGCTAGACTATAGATGAGGTGATCTCAATTTCAAGGAGGTGGTAGAGTTTTTGAGTAAAGAGTGCAACAAACTATGGATCTCTATCTGAGACAACAAAATTAGAAAGACCATGAAGTTTCCATATATAGTGTAGGAACAACCTTGTAGTGCTCTCCACAGTCATAGTAGTGTGAGTTGGAATAAAGTAAGCCTTTTTAGAGACAGAGTCTACTACTATCATAACTATGTTGAAATCCAATGGCTCCAGAAGTTCTACTACAAAGTCCACACTAATAATATCTCATCTTACATTTGGTATGGCTAGCAGGGTTAGTTCTCTGAGTGGTAATTGTCAGATAGGCTTAGTCCACAAACACAGGTTACAGATAGAGACATATTGACCTATATACCTGGACATCTGAGGCTATCAGTAACTCTGAGAGACTAGTTCCAATGTCTTCCAATGCCTAGCATGTTTAGCTACTTTGGTGTTGTGATGGAGAGAAATAATGGATCTACAAAGATCATAGATATCTAGGATATAAATATTATCATGAAATAAAAAAAAACTATTTACTTCTGACTACTCTAAGAAATGTATAGACTTTGTAGATGACTGTTGGAGTTCTCTGATAGCTCTAGCTACAGATTCTTTATGGTGACCAAATCTGTTACCCTTTTGGATATTTATCATAAGAGTTTGTTCTTTACTCTCAAAGACTATTTCTTTTATTATCTGAACTGCTAAGAACTCTGGTTTGAACAAGACTATATTCTTATTGTTATGTGATTCATCTCCATGGTTTATTTGATGAGACAATACATCTGATTTCTTTATAGACTTATCTAGGCAATAGTGGAGCACAAAGTCAAATATTGCTAAGTATAGGAATTACCAAGCTTGCCTATGATTGAGTTTTTTGATAGTTATAAAATATTCCAGATTGTGATGGTCCATCCAGATTTCTATGGAGTTTGGTGCTCCTCTAAGAAAGTGTTGCCATTCTTTCAATACTCAGATAATCACTAATATTTCCTTGTCATAGGTCTTGTAGTTGTGCTCAACTAGAGAGAGAGACTTGCTGAAGAATACTATTGGGTGCTACTTACCATTAGACTTGGACTCCTGAGAGAGAATAGCTCTGGTCACAAAGTCCAAGCTATCTGCTTCTATCTAAATGGAGCAAAGGTATCAGAAAATACTAAGATAGGTACAGATGTGATAGCTGTTTTCAGAAAGTCAAAAGTATCTTGCTGGGAAGCAGTCTATGTCTAAGTACTATTGCTGCCAGTAAGGTCAAAGAGAAGGTGGGCTACTTCTGAAAAACCATAGGTAAGCCTCTGATAGAAATTAGTGAAACTAAGGAAAGTCTGTAGATCAGTACAGTTTTTAGAAATAGGCCAGTCACAAACTCCAGCCACATTTATGGAGTCTATCTTGACTTGATTCTTGGAAATAACCAACCCTAGGTACTCAATCCATAGTTTGTCAAATTCATATTTTTCAAGATAAAAGAATAGTTTATGCTCAGCTTAGACTTCTAAAACTTTCTGGACTGCTATGTGATGCTTTTCTAATGTCTGGGTGAAGATTAAGATGTCATTCAGATACACTATCATGATGCCTTTAGCTATGAGATTATGGAAAATATCATTCATTATGGTTTCGAAAGTAGCTGGACTATTAGTCATACTGAAGAACATTACCAAGGGCTTGAAAAGTCTATAGTTTGTGTGAAATGTGGTCTTCCATTCATTTCCAGGCTTAATTTGGACATTGTTGAAATCTCAGTAAACATTCAGTTTGGTAAAGTACTTTGCTCTTTGAAGTTGTGAAATGAGCTTGGAGATCAAGAAGAGTGGGTACTTGTTCTTGATAGTCACTACATTGAAGTTCCTATAATCTTGCATCAACCAGAGAGAACTATCCTTTTTCTTGATGAAAAACACCAGTGTAGCCATAGGAGATTTGGAGAGATATATCTGTCTAGTGTGGAAATTTTCAGAGAGAAAAATATCAAGCTCTAACTGCTCTGCAGGGGATATGGGGTATACCTTGGAGAACTTGGGCTCTGCTCTGGATAAAAGCTCAATCACATAGTCCCACTGGCAATGGTCAGAGAGAATATCAAAGTCTTCCTTGGTAAAAACTAGCTGAAAACTCTGAGCATAAGAGAGAAGCACCAAAGTATTATTATTCAATAGCTAATTCTGCTGAAATACTTTAGAGAGATACTGAGAGGGAGTGGCTATAACACAAAGATCTAGGTCCAAAAATTTGGAAAGTAGTTTAAACATACAAATCTGGTTGTCTAACTTCTTTATATTTTTTCTAGATACATAGACAGGGAGGAATACTTCTTTAGAGTTATTAGCTAAGGTAGGAAAATGGTCAGATCAGCAGGCATTCAGTGCCTGTATCTGTCATTTGTCTGTTTTTGAATATCTTAGCAAGCAGAACAGTAGGTAGGGCAACATGTCAGAACAATCTCTCCTTTTTGCCAGTTGACCTCTGGATTGTAGAACTTTAACCAGATGAATTCAAGAATCAAGTTCTGTTTTCCTAGACTGGATACTGTTAGCAAAGTCTGCTCTGAGTGATTTTTGTACCAGAGCACTATATCTACCATCTCTGATATCTGGCTATCCTCATTTGGAGTACTGTTGATATTATACATAAGTATGGACTTTGAGAGCTTGCAAGTATTAAGACTATGCTTCTATACAAATTTCCTATTGATAAAAACTCTAGTAGCTCCAGAGTTGACTAGTTTATGCATAGAGAACAGTTCAAAAGTATCAGTAGTCTCAAGAGAGATGGAAAGGTATAGAGAAGTGTCACAGACATTGAGAGTGTTGATCATAGGGTATAAGAGAAGTCTTTTTCCTATCTAGAGTGATGAAGAGACAAAGTCCAATGGTTATGGAGTAGATATAGGGGTGTGTCAGAGAGATCACTAAAACTGTCTTCACAGTTAGTATAGTAAACTTATTTACTAGTGACTAGAATGCATAATTTACTAGCCACTCTATGCAAAATCCTGACTACTATTCAACTTGTCTATACTATCTGATTCTAGATGCTGTTGTACCTCTATGTCCTTCATTACATTTAGATTCTCCATTAGTTGCTTCTACTGCTTAACAGTTGGCTGTCAGACATCTAACCTAACAGGACACTTCTGAACAACATAACTTGAATCTTCACATTAGTAACACTCTTTGGTGGGCAGAAGGTAAAGTTTGCAAGCAGCATTGATATCCATAGGAACATCTAGGGAGAAGGCTGAGGAGAGTTGCCAGAGAGGTACAGTGGAGACAAAGAATTGTGATTGGGGAATAATGTTTGGAGGAGAACTCCAATATTGTGGAGTTGGAGTAGGGGGAGTATATCACAAATAAGCCACTTACTGGTTGTGATACTTGAACTTAGTAGTGTTTCAGAGGTTCAGTATAAGGAGATAATGATGAGTAGTATCAACAAGAATAATTGACATTGTTAAGTCTGAGATCTAGTTCTCAGACACAGAGGTATATATACAAAAGAGTGATGGTCCATATGCAAGCTGTTGCCATCATATGATCAAAACTCATATCTGATAGGAGCTGTCTTTTTTTTTTTTTTTTTTTTTTTTTTTTTTTTTAAATCAATAATTTTTAAAACGGGCCACTCGGGCACACCAGGCAAGATCTCTTCCCACTTATCTAA
>JAJOHK020000218.1:0-34462 GCA_022457215.2 Leucocoprinus gongylophorus | reverse complement strand
CCTTTTCTTGTCAAATTGCTTTTTCATGTTCTTTTGAGCTTCTTCCATTGACTTCATGGCTTCTTTCCAACTTCTTTGTAATTCTGTAAGAAACCCTTCTAATCTTGGAAATTCCATTTGTGCTACAGGGTTTTCTTTCCATAGATGTCTTCCAAAGCTAAGCTCAAATAGTGTTTGACCAGTTGCTGTGTGTCTTTTGCCATTATATTGGAATTTCACAGCTACTAACCATTCCATCCAATTGTCTTGTTGATAATTAATGTAGTGTTGTAGGAATATTCCTATTTCCTGATTTATCCTCTCTGTTTGTCTATCTGTTTGAGGATGATATGCTGTTGATAGTTGGCTTGTAGTTCCTAGTGCTTTTGTAAATTCTTCCATGAATTTCAACACAAATTGTAGTTCTTTGTTGTTATGAATTTTCCTTGGAATTCCATACAATTTTTATATTTTATCACTGTAAATCTTTGCTATGTCTTTGGAGGATATATTGGTTGTTGTTACCTTTAGCCTGATTATCTTTGTAAATATGTCCATTATTACCACAATAACATCCATCTCATTTGATTTAGGTAGTGGTCCAATAATATTGATACTGATCTCTTGCCATAGTCCCTATGATGTATTGAGTGGATGAAGTTCTCCAGATTTCTTCTGATGTTGTACTTTGTTCTATTGGTATTTGAAACATTCTTGAACATATTTCTTGACATCTTCTTTGATTCCTAGCCACCAATAGTTTTGTTTGATCAATTCCAACATTCTTGACTGTCCTAAGTGGCCGACATCTACAGAATTGTAGTTCTCTTGTAAAATTTGTTCTTTAATCTTCCTGTTATTTGGTATGTATATTTGTTCTTCTATATAAATGATTCCATCCTATTTCCAAGCTAGACCATTTTCTTTCTTCAATGTTTGATCTACTTCATGTTCTCTGATATTGTTCCTTCGTATTTCTTCTAATATATCTGAACTGTCTATCATCTTATTCCTTCTTAACAATATTACTACTGCTGTTGTCCTTCTTGTCCATACTTCTTCCTTGAGCAATTGAATGTTCTTGTTGTTATTTTTTATATCCACCTAGTCTTTTCTTGATAGAATATTCACCTTTGTGTTTGTTTTCCAGATATATATTGTAAAGTGAAATCATAATCCTGTAATTTTAGATATCACCTAGCCTGTCATCTGTTTAACTTGTGGAGTTCTCTGAAATACTTCAGATTTTTGTAATCTATCCAAATCTTGAATGGTTCTATTACATCCAACAAGTATTGTCACTATTTGAACAAAGCTTCCACAATCACTAGTAGTTCCTTATTATAGATTTCATAATTTCTCTCTGCTGATTGCATCATCCTGGATAAAAATGCTATTGGTTTCCATTTTCCCTCTTATTCTTGAAACAGTACTCCTCCAATAGCATGTCCTAAGGCATCTGTTTCTACTCTGAATTTTTCTTTCCTCTTCAGAAGAGTGAGTACCAGTTCACTTGTAATCTTATATTTTAGCTCTTCAAAAGCCTTTTGGTATTCTTCTTCCCATTTCCATTCCTTCTTTTCTTTCAGGTCATTTAATGGCTTCACTATATGACTGAAGTTCTGGATAAATCTTCTATAGAAGTTTGTGAATCCCAGGAAACTTTCTACATCCTTAACTTTTATCAGCGTTTTCCATTCCTTGACTGCTTTGATCTTTTCTTGTTCTATCTTGACTTGTCCTTTTTCAATGATTACCCCTAATATTGGAATTTCTTTCATATTGAAGTCACATTTTGATTGTTTAAAACATAAGTTGTGTTTTTCCACAATTTTCAAGAATTAGATAGTCCTTTCTTCCAGTTCTTCCATTGTCTTGGCTAGTATTACAAAATAATCTATATAGTTTGCCAGTACTCTCTTATGGAGTAATTCTCAGAATATACTGTTCATCATCCTTTGAAATGTTCCTGGTATGTTGCATAGTCCAAAGTACATGACTTGAGGCTCAAATAATCCTTTGTTTGTCAAGAAAGCTGCTTTCCATTTGTCATCTTCTTTTATCCATATGTTATTGTACTCCCAGATGAGATTGAGTTTATTAAAGTATTTTGCTTCCTTTAATTTGTCAATAACTTCTTCTGTTAATAGTAGTAGTGTCTTGTCTTTAATGGTGATCTGATTGAGTTTCCTATAATCTTGAACCAACCATAGTGAACTGTCCTTCTTTGGAATATAGAAACATGGTACCATGTATCTTGACTTTGATTCCACAATTAAACCTACTTTCATTTGTTTATCTAGCCATTGGTTTAATGCTTCCTCTTCTTTAAACATCATTGCATATGCTTTTACATTTAATTCCTTTGGAACCTTTTCTATTAGATTTATCTTGTGGTCTTATTCATGTCATTCTGGTAATTTCTCAAATTTCTTCTTGTTGAACAAATGAATGAAGGGTTGAATGTATTCCAGTAAATCTTCTGGATTCATTTTGTCTGGTTCCTTTCTGATTTTGCCATTATCCTGTTTTGTAGTTTCCATTGCATGTCTTTTTGTTTTGAATTCAATGTCCTGGTGTTTCATCTTGTAGCTCTCTGGACATCTTGTAAATTTTATTGTCCCATTCTTCCAGTTAACTTCTGGATTGTGTTTGACTAACAAGTCATGACCCAAAAACATGTCTGTTCCATTCAAATCTGTTACTGCAGCTTCTAGCTGTTCATTATGTTCATTGATTTTAATTTTTAGGGATGTTACCTTGGTCACCTTTCTATTCTTTGTTCTGTCTATATTAAAAACTTCAAATAAGAAGTTTATCAGTTTGGTCTGTATCCTTTTTTCCTTGACTAGTTGTTTGTCAATTCCTATATAAGTGCATCTAGAATCCACCAGTGCTTTGACTTTGAGATTCTTGCCATTTTTTGTCTTCACTTTTACTTGCACATTCAATTCTCTTTCAACATTACTCCATCAGTTTGGAATAATATATTTATTTAGAGAATTTACAGAGGAGATCTCTCATATCATGCCTACTCAAGATCTTCTCCAAAACTCTGTTTCTTGTCTTCATCATCTTTGTCTTCTGATTCTTCTTGAATCTTTTGTTTCTTCATTAACTGTTTCCCTTTATAGTTTTTTGCAATGTGTCCTTCTTTATCACATCTGAAACATTTCTGAGTTTCCTTCTTCTTCTAGCATTCTTTGGCTATATATCCATACTTGTTGGAATTGAAGCACTTTGGCTTCCTATCTTTGAAGTTGTCATTGAACTTCCCTATATCCATAGGTTGTCCTCTTCCTCCACATGTCGTTCCTATTTCTGTCTTGTAGTTATTTCTTTCTTCTGTGGATTTATATCCTTGTCTAACTGAGGTAATTGCTACCTTCCACTCCTTGAGTGACTCTGGTGCTACAATAGGTAGGTATCCCAATATTGTCTTGATGATATCTTGTTGTACATTCTTTTTCAGCAAAAAAATGGTATGTAGCTCATTTGTATCTGCCTTTATGGCTAAGGTATCAAACTCTATTATGAAGTCTGCTATATTCCATTTCCCTTGTTTAAAGGTCTCAATCTTCCATTTGGCATCTGCTGCCTTTATCTTGTTACTGAACATAGTTTTAATTTCTTTAACAAATTCTTCCCAATCCTAGGTTCTTAATTCTTCATCTAGTTCATCTAACTTTCTCTGAGCATAAATACCTGCTACACCTTCCCTGAGGTGAGCCAGGATTGCTGTGATCTTATTGTGGGTCTCTATAATCCTATTACTCTTGAGGAATAATCATATTCCCCTTCACTAGTCTTTGAATTTTGTCCTGTCCACATCAAACCATCCTGAATCTGGGACCATGCTCTTAGGCATAATAGCCTGTTCATTGTTGTTTGTTATTGCTGGTACTGGTGCTACAGACATTTCTTCATCTGATCATTTGCTTATTTCATCTGAGGCATTGTTTATGATCTGTAAGAATCCCAGTCTTTCTAATAGTATCTTAATATTATCTGTTTGTCTTAAACTTATCTTGGTTCTTCTTGTGGTCTATGCCATACATGTTTCATTTATCATCTAGTAGTAACTTTGTCTAATTTGTCTGTAGACTAACCACTATATATCTCTTCTTTTGCAAGGTGAGCTCATCAATGCTTTACCAAATATTATGATCTTAACTCAGAGCTCAGATTGTACTTAGGCAAAGACTTGAGAAAGAATAAAAGATTGATATCAAGTAGTAAAGCATAAGAATACAAGATAGTATCTACACTATATATATAGTCAGGCAACGAGAAAAGAGTCCATAATACATGAAGTAAATATGTTATATGAACATGAGGATAGAACAAGGATGTGGTACCTACTATATGAAGTGCTGACTGAGACTACTTCAGCATAGCTGATTATATCATCATTACCTTCTACTCTAGTCTATACTACATCCATGAGATATCGATCATAATATCTACCCTAAAGTACATATACTTTCTATAAGGCTTATATGTTATTGTTATGCTATATAATATTATTTGTTCTAGAACCTTCTATGATCTTCTCTGTGTCAAGATTAAAAGAAGTGAACTTAGTTTCTCTTTATTTTCTCTTTCATTCTTATTTTCTGTTCCAATTTATTTTTTTATTTTTCTATTTTTAGGACTTAGGGTTAGGGTTAACCATGTGATACATGAAAAAAGTATAGAAGGTACTAAAGGGATGACGTCATACTGTTATGACTTAAAGCTCAAAGGGTTAAGCAATAAGACAACTCTTGTATTAAGTAACACAAGAGAACTCGATAGAGTTCCAAGTGCAGAGTAGTCTACCTTATATACTACTCCCCATGGTCCATGCTGACTACTGTGCATCCTACCCTAAATGACTATGAGTACTACATGAGGCCAACATGTAGGGTCCATGTTGTATGATGTCACTTTGTTCCGGAATCTTCTACTTCCTTCTCCCACATCTTGTGATCAGTCTTGTGACTACGCCATCAATTTGTGACTGATGTGACAGCGTGACTGATGAACCCTAACCCGAGTTGTTCTAAAAATAGAAAATTAAAAGAAAAAGAAAGGAAAAATAAAATAAAAATGAAAAGCGAAAATAAAATAAAGTCCACTGTCCCCGATCTTGACACATACCCTATGGGGCCTTAAGGCATATACAGGGCTATTTAGGGTAGGCTAGAAGTACTTAGCATAGACCATGTGCCTGTAGTATATAAAGTAGACAATTATGTAAAGAGTTCTCTATTGAGTTCTCTTGTATAAAACCTATACAAGATTCTTTCTTTTATCGAGTACTAAGGATTTAAGTTTGTAACATTAGAACTTGATTACACTTCTTGGAACTGCCCAACACTGAGCCCTCCCTATACTTACTCTCTTTTCACTCTCAACTGAAGGGCAACACCACCCTTTAGTCAAGAAGAACAGCCAAACCCTAGGCTTAAGAGGAGTGCTAGTTAAACAGAGGAAGCTTAGCCGTCTGTGTGTATCAAAGTCCACTAATACATTATAGATGTATCACCTTGTGTGAATGTGTTCTGTAATCCTTTCTTGTATTAGCCTAGTGCTACAAACTCTCTTATGGTCTGTCTATACAGAGGAATAGATATTGCTTAGAGTAGAAAGTCTTTCTTAAGATAAAATCACATACAATTTGACTAGAACAGTAGCTAGTAAACAAGTAGTTGGTAGATGGTGTAGGCAGGACAAGAAGAGGGCCTGCTATCACCTATAGAGATTTCAAGAACAGAGTACATGTTGAAAACCAAATCCAGTGCAGGATTAGTTCTTTCAGCTCAAGAACAAATACTACCACCAACTCTACTACCTATATTATTATTCCTGTCACCACTAAATATGTCATTATCACCACTTCTATATACCATGAGTCAACATAATATCAACCTAGAATAAGTAGTATGACAACAGTAGGAGCAGCTAGCAGCACTGCAGGCAATAATTGCCTAGGTTAGGCTAGAAGGAATAGAGGGGACAGCAGTATTTGCATGACCCAACACATAGGTAGAAGTAGCAAGGCTGCAGAAGTTCGATAGGAGTTTCAGAAAGGTAGCTGGGTTCATCATAGCTTGCAAGCTGTATATATGCATGAAGATGAGAGAAGTAGCAGTGGAGAAGCAGATCTAGTGGGTGTTGTCATATGTACAGGGGGGATCTGCAGACATCTGGAAGGAAAATATATTGGAAGATCTAGAAGAAGGATTACTGGAATACAAGACTGTAGGGGAATTTTTGATGGACATAAAGAAGGAATTTGGAGAAGGGGACAAAGAATCCATAAAAGTAGCAGAACTACAAAAACTAGAATAGGAAAACAAGACGATGGAAGAATTCATACAAGAATTCAGAAAAATAGCTAGGGGAAGTGGATATAAGGGGCACCCCCTTATAAAAGAATTCAAATGAGGAATGAACAGGGTTATTAGAAGGAAATTAATAGAAGCTGAATACCAACTAGGGACAGTGGAACAGTGGTATAACAGGGCCATTGCCCTGGATAGAAATTGGAAGAAGAGTAGAAGAGAGAAAGAAAGGCTGAGGGAATAAAGAGAACTGGGGGGAACAGCTCCTAGACAATAAGAGCAGAGACAGATAATACTACAACCCTTAGTGTGGTAGAGAAGGTAAAAAATACCACCTTAGCAGATGACAACAGGGCCCACTCCAATGGAGGGAGTAGAAAGGATGAATGCAGTAATAGTATGACTACAGTAGAGGGCAGGGTTGGTGTAATGCAACTTATATGCTATAGAAATAGATAGGGGGAGGAACTGTTATACCTGTGGGGGATTTGGGCACATAGTCCAACACTGCAGAAACAAGAGGCAGGGGAGCAGGGCAATGGAGGAAAGAAGACTGGAGTATGGGGGGAGAACAGAGAGAAATTATGAACATTCAGACAATTTAAAAGAGGAGGAGAATCTAGAGTCCCTTAACTAGATTCTTACAATAAATTCAATATACTAGCTAGAGAAATACATAGCAGTACATTAGAATCAGAGGGAAGTAAGAAAATGATAGAAGTAAGAAAAGTAGAAGAAAAACCTTTAAGAGAGGTCACAGTAAAAATCAGGCTGGAGAAAATTGATATGTAGGAAGGAATAACAGTAGAGGCATTACTGGACAGTGGGGTAACAGGGCTAGTAATAAGCTCAGAATTTGTTAGGAAGTAAGGATTCAAATTGAAGAAGCTGGAAAGACTAATGTACATGAGAAATGTGGATGGCTTGCTTAATAAGAAGGGGCCAATAGAACACACAGTAGAAGTAAATATCTACTACCAGAGGTACAGAAAAAGGACAGAGATCAATGTCATTGGGAAGCAAAAGTGGATGGTAATTTTGGGAATGCTATAGCTAGCTTGCCACAACCCTGAAATCAACTGGAAGACAGAGGAGGTAAAGATAATGAGATGCTTAGAAGAGTGTGGAAAGCAGTGGAGGCCAAAGCAGGAGAAGTCAGGATAGCAGAAGCAAAAGAAAGAAGCAGGAAGGAAACAAGAAGAACAAAAAAAGAAAAAGCAACAGAGGAGGAAGATGATGAAAGAATGGAAGATTTGGAAGGAGGAAGAAAAAGCAGCAAGGTCAGAAGAGAAGACAAAGAAATTAGTTTCCAAAAAGTTTTATCAGTGGATAAAAGTGTTTGGCAAGAAACAATTGGAGAGAATGCCCATGCAAAAAATCTGGGACCATGCCATCAACATAAAGGAAGGATTTGTGCTAAGAAAGAAGAAGGTATACCTGCTGTCAAGAAAAGAAAGAGAGGAGGTGCAGAAGTTTATACAGGAGCAACTGAGGAAAGGATATATCTGATCCTTCAAGTTATCTCAAATGGTGCCAGTGTTCTTTGTAGGAAAGAAGAATGGGAGAAAGAGAATAGTATAGGACTATCGGTACCTCAATAAGTGGACAGTGAAAAACAACTACCCACTCCCACTCATTTCTAATGTAATTGAAAACATGGGCACTAAAAGGGTGTTTACAAAGATAGACCTGAGATAAGGGTATAACAATGTGAGAATCAAAGAGGGGAATAAGTGGAAGGTGGCATTCACCACTTCTGAGGGATTGTTTGAACCTATGGTCATGTTCTTTGGCCTAACAAATTCATCAGCGATATTTTAGACAATGATAAATGAGTTACTCAGGGACTTAATCAACACAGGAAAAGTGATAGCCTTCATTGACAATATAATAGTAGGGACATAAAGTGAAGAGAGGCATGACAAGTTAGTAAGGGAGGTAATAAAAAGACTAGAGGAAAACAACTTGTATGTAAAACCGGAGAAGTGTAAATGGAAGGTGAGAAAAGTGGGCTTCTTAGGAGTAGTGATTGGGCCAAAAGGGATCAAGATAGAGGAAGTATGGGAATGGCTAATGCCGACATGTGTCAAGGACATGCAGAAGTTCTTGGGATTAGCAAACTATTACCGCCAGTTCATTTAGAGCTTTGCCTTTATAGCCAGACCACTGCATGATCTGGTAAAGAAGAACCAGAAGTGGAAGTAGACAGAAAGATAGGAAGAAGTGTTTGTGGAGCTAAAGAAAAAGTTCATAAAGAAACTAGTGCTGGCAGCACTGGACTTAGACAAAAGGATAAGAATGAAAGTGAACATATCCAACTATGCCACAGATAGGGTGTTATCAATGGAATGTGAAGATGGGAGATAGAAACTGGTGGCATTCCTTTCCAAGTTGTTAAATGAGACCAAAAGAAACTATAAGATTCACAACAAGGAAATGTTGGCAGTAATAAGAGGACTAGAAAATTGGAAACATCTACTGAAGAGCACAAAGTTCAAGTTCAAAATCTTAATAGACTATAAGAATTTGGAATATTTCATGAAAGCACAGAAGTTGAACCACAGACAGACTCAATGAGCACTATACCTGTCCAGGTTTGACTTTACCTTGAAACATATTCTAAGAACAAAGATAAGGAAGGCAGATGGACTTAGTCGGAGACCAGATTAGAAAGTAGGCATAGAAAAGGATAATGATAACCAAGTATTAATCAAGGGCAGTTGGAACCGTAAACTAGGAGAAGTAGTAATAGAAGAACTAGAAGAAGAAATAGTAGCAAAAATAAAAGAGGCTAGGAGTAAGGACAAGGAAGTAGTTAGAATAGTAGAAGAAATAAAGAAGGCGAAAGTAAAGGAGCTCTGAGAGAACGAGTGACAGATAGAGAGAGACTTGGTGTTGAAAGAAAGAAAGGTATATATACTAAAGGATGCAGAACTGAGAGTGGAGATAATCTGATTACATCATAATGTACTAGCAGCAAAGCATAAAGGTCGATGGAAAATGGCAGAGCTAGTCATGAGGAACTACTGGTAGTTAGAAGTAACAAGAGACATAAGAAGGTATGCGGAGGGATGTGACTTGTACCAGAGGATGAAGAATAGAACAGAGGAAATGGTAGAGAAGTTGAAATTAAGTGAGGTACTAGAAAAGCCATGGACTCATCTAATAGTGGACTTCATCATGAAGTTACCAGTAGTAGCTGGGAAGGATACAATCCTGATAGTTGTCATATACAAGTCCACCTGTCCAGAAATAACATCCCCGCAGTGAAACCACCTCCAAATCATACAAGCCTGCCTTTCATGGCAGCCACCTTTCTCACAACATGTCTCATGGCAGTGCTGCAACCATCCAGGTATTCTGTCTTCCACGGTGGAGATACTCCTATTCAACTTGGTCTTCTATGACGGAGTTACTCCTGTCAGTGTCTCAACACTGAAACCTCCACTCGGAGTAATAGGGGTTTTACCACTGAAACCCCAAGCATCTCCTAAACTATCAGTTTGTATATAAGACTAGTAGTTATATTGTAATTCACTAGTCTGATAATTGACAAAGATAATCTCTTATTGAACTCAATCTCTGGTGTTCAATGGTGATATACCAATCAGTACTCACTTCCACTCGGACTTTCTTCCCTTTATCTGAAGTTGCAACCATGTGGCAAACAGACAGCACAGCACATAAGCTGAAGCCAAGGTCATTCCACAAGTCCGCTCATTTCTGAGTCCATTCTGCAGACTTCTACCCCGGTATGAACCATACCTGACAGTATTATCAGACTCCTAAGCCTGCTGTCACTTCTGAGCAGTTCCACCTACTAAACCCTCTGTTGCAGTTCCATCTGCAATCTATTTCACTTTGCACTTCAAAGTCCAAATGGCTTCCTCTCATTGTAATTCTTCAACTCTGGTCCCACTGCTTGGGACACTCTTCAACATGATCTCACATTTCAGTAACCAGATAGCTTATCCACCAAATGTGCCATGACATTCAAGATGAATTCATCAAAGAGGCTGTTCATCTCCGAGGTCTCCTTCTAGTACAATCCAACCTGGCCAGATAGTTTTGCTTGTTCCTGGCCTAAGTATCGTCTTTGTGGACAATGATCCTAATTGGGAGGATGCTCCCACTACTAATCCTATTACTAACTTAACAGCTAATAGACCTATTTCTTCTACTTGCTCATAGTCAAAACCCTGTTGGAGTGATAATACTAATAAACAACTAACCAAGGTACTTGGCCAACTTGCTAATACTCTTAATGCTAATCAGACTTCTGGACCAAATACTAATTCAAGGAGAACTAAAGCCCACATCTCTAATACTTTCAGTGGCACTAAGCCTGACAAGCTCAATAATTTCTTGTTCTAATACTGTCTATACTTCTGTGCTAATCTGGTGCAATTTGACATGGACATTGTGAAAATCAACTTTGCAATGACCTATCTTACTGGAGTAGCCCAGAACTGGTTTAAGGTAGGCCTCAACCAAGAAAACCAGAGCATCCTTCAAGACTGGCTCTCTAACTAGAACCTATTTGTAGGCGAATTACATCGACATTTTGGTCTCTCAGACTCCGTTGGTGAAGTGGCCAACATGCTGGATAATCTCCATATGAAGCCTGGCAACAAGATTTCCACTTACAATGTGGACTTCATGCACTATGCCTCCCAATTAGGTTGGGGGAATAGTGTTCTGTGCCATCATTACTACTAGAGGCTCTCCAATCAGATTCAGAATCCTATTTCTACCTGGGAACAAGGAAAACCCACCTCGTTCCAGGATATGTACGTCTTAGTAATGACTATTGATCACCATTACTGGGAAAGAAACCATGAATGCCACTATGCAAGGCAGGTGGAGAAAGAGGCCCTTGAGTCTCACTCTTGGAAGCAAGGAAAAGCTTTCACCTCCAGTTCTGTCATAGCCTCCCAGAACAAGGCAAATCCATCTCTGACAGCCTTGTCTGCCAAGAATCCTTCCTCAAAACCATCTCCATCCTCTGCTCCCAAGAAGCAACCTAATACTCTGCAGGTGGATCTTTCTTCCAAGCTGGCCAGCAATGGCAAGTTAACCAGTGACGAGCGCAAAAAGCGTCTCAAAAACAATCTGTGCCTCTATTGCAGTGCAGGAGACCACAAACTAGACTCCTGTCCCAAGGGCCACAGTGCTTCAGCAACTGCTGATACTCCAGCAGCTACTTCTGAGAAACCCTCAGAAAAATAAAGAGTGGTTCCCAGGATTACACACAGACCAGATTCCACAGTTTCCATATCTGTATCTAAGACCTCCATGTCTAACTCTGAGTGACCTAACATCACTATCATTGGTGCTGCAGCATTCTTGCATGCATCAAAACTTCCAGGCTCCTACAATTTCAAACTCTGTCTTTGTTCTTCAGACATTCAGGCCAACTCCACAAAACTTGCAGAAACTCCTAATCTCTCTAATGTTCCTTCCAAGTATCATGAATTTGCCAACATTTTCAGCAAAACTAAAGCTGAAGTTCTCCCTCCTCATCATCTTTATGATCTTAAAATCAATCTGGAAGAGGGTACTCAATCTCTGGTTAGCTCTATATACTCTCTTTTAGCATCTGAACAAGAAGCTCTGAAGGAATTCATTGAGGAAAATCTCAACACAGGTTTTATTCAATCAACCTCATCTCTGCATGGTGCACTAGTCTTATTTGTCAAGAAGAAAGATGGTTCACTGCACCTTTGTGTCAATTTCTGCAGACTTAACCACATCTTCAAGAAGGATCGCTATCCACTCCCACTCATCTCTGACCTACTGGACTCACCTTGCAAAGCTCAAGTCTACTCAAAGATAGATCTTCACCATGCTTACCATTTGGTTCACATTGCCAATGGTGATGAATGGAAAACTGCCTTTAGGACACACTATGGATCATTTGAATGGTCTGTAATACCCTTCAGCCTTACCAATGCTCCCATGGCTTTCCAACGATTTATGAACAATATTTTCTCTGATCTTTCGGATATCTGTATTGTGATATATCTGGATGATATACTCATCTACTTGAATAACATGTCCAAGCATTACCAGCATGTAAAAGAAATACTCAAGCGTCTCTACAAGGCTGGCCTTTATGCCAAAGCAGAAAAATGCAAATTTCACTCCAAGTTAGTAGAGTATCTAGGATACATCCTTTTTCCTTTTGGTCTTACTATGTCCGACAACAAGATAAAAATTATTCAAGATTGGCTGGAATCCAAGAAAGTCAAGGACATTTAATCCTTCTTAGGTTTTGCAAACTTTTACTGCTGGTTCATCTTCAACTACTCAGACATTGTCATTCCATTAACATGCCTCACCTGGAAGGACATTCCTTGGAAGTTCGACCCCTCCTGTCAAGATACTTTCAACTCTCTCAAGAAAGCATTTACTTCTGCACCTATCCTCACTCATTGGATTCCCAATGCTCAACTCATTGTGGAAACTGATGCCTCGGACTATGCTCTCGCTGTAATCCTCTCCATTGTTAACAAAGATAATGAAGTTCATCCAGTTGCCTTTCACTCTTACACTTTCACTGCAGTGGAGTTGAACTACAACACATATGACAAGAAATTGCTTGCTATCTTAGAAACTTTCAAGATTTGGTGGCACTATTTGGAAGGTCCAGCCTATCCCATCGACGTTGTTATGGATCATAAGAATCTTGAGTATTTCTCTACTACCAAGGTATTGACCCGGAGACAAGCATAGTGGTCCAAGTACCTCTCCCAGTTCAACCTTGTCATCAGGTTCCATTCTGGTCATCTCAGCACTAAACTGGATGCTCTCACTAGATGATGGGATGTCTATCCTAAAGGGGGGAATACTAACTATGCTACAGTCAATCCTCACAACTTCAAGCTCATCTTCACTTAAGAACAACTTGCAACCTCTATATAAGCCACTGTCCTTCTTTTTCCTTCTCTCCACACAGCTACAGTCATGGATCTGGACACCCTACATCAAGACATCTTCTCAGCTCTCCCTAGTGACCCAATTGCTACAAAACACATCTCTGCAGATGGTCAGTAGTCTACGGACCCAAATGGTCTACTCCTACTCAACAACAGAATTTATGTACCATCTGCTGGTAACCTCTACACATGTGTTCTCTAGTACAATCATGATTACATCCTTGCCAGACATTTTGGTCAAAACAAAATACTGGAATTAGTCCGCCACAAATACTCCTGGCCCAGCCTCCATGCTGATGTACAATAATTCTGCAAGTCCTATGTCACTTGTATGTGATCCAAGCCACAACGTCACAAGCCCTATGGATCTCTTAAACAACTCCCCATCCCTAAACGACCATGGAATTCCATTTCTATGGACTTCATTGAGAAACTTCCGTCATCCTCCAGATTTGACACTATCTTGGTCATAGTCAACTGGCTCACCAAGCAGACGATCTTTATCCCTGCCCATGATACCATCATATCTGTGGACTTAGCATGTCTGTTTGTTCTTCATGTATTCTCCAAACATGGCATTCCTTTCCATATCACCTCCGATAGAGACTCAGAGTTTGTGTCAAACTTCTTTCGATCTTTAGGCACTACTCTCAACATGTGGCTTCACTTTACTTCAGGTTACCACCCTGAAGGTAATAGACAAACTGAATGCATGAATCAGACACTCAAGCAATACCTCCATGTATATTATAACTACCAGCAAGACAACTGGTCCGAACTCCTACCTCTCATGGAGTTTGCCTACAATAATGCTCTGAGTGCTACTACTGGTATTTCTCCATTCTTTGCTAATAAGGGATATCATCCAAACATAACTGTTCACCCCAAACATGATATTGCTTCCTTCTGAGCCTGCAACTTCGCCATAGATCTTGATGATTTACAGAGTATCCTCAAAGCTAAAATCTCCATGGCCCAACAGCGTTATTAGAAATCTAATGATGTGTGATGTTCCCCCGCTCCTGATTTCAAAGTAGGTGACAAAGTCTTTGTCAAGGCTCAGTTCTTTCGAACCACTCAGCCTTTAAAGAAACTCTCCAAAAAATATCTCAGACTCTACAAAATCATCTCTCAGCCTGGCACTCTATTATTCACTCTCTGTTTTCTAGAGTCCATGTACTCTGTTCATCCAGTCTTCCATGTGTCCATGCTCAAACCCACCACATCCAACACTTTCTCCAAGAGAATACAGCCAGCCCTGGCTCCAGTTATAATTGATGGGAAACCTGAATATGAAATTTCTTGGATAGTAGATTCTAAAATTGATCACTGATGGGCATGTAAACTCTTGTACAAGGTGATCTGGTTAGGGTATGAAGATACTGGAGATGAATCCGAATAGATCTCCACATCTGAACTCATTTATGCCATGGACTTGGTATCAGATTTCCATATTGCATATCCCACCAAGCCTAGTCCTCTCCCATTGTCCTGAACATGCTGTTGCATTTGTTCCCTGTCTCCATGCATTCCCAACTGGGATTTTCCTTCATTAATTTCTAGTATATTCTGTCTGCTTATTTTTATTAAACCTCAGCTTCTACATACTTTTTGGGGTTTTCTTCTTAAAACTTCAAACTTCTTTTCATTCTAATTCTTGTTTTTCTTACTCACACATTTAATTCACAGAGAATAAAAAATTCTATTAAAAAAAATATAAAAAACTAGTATATTAACAAGAGGTGGATAACAGAGTCCCTTCCTCCTGACTTTCTCCAGGGCCATTCTTGGACCCCTCCTCTTCATCTCTATTCTCCTCCTTCCTGCTCTCTCCTTCTGAGCCCTATCTCTACTCCATCGCGGTCACAATTCTCCAATTGGGCCGTGTTCCTCTCCTAGCCCTCCACCAAGTCCTGGAGGAATTTCCTAACTTCTCAGTACTCCTCCACAAGTTCCCAGAGTGCCTTTTTGATGGCACTTAGAACCCCACCATAAGTGGGAATCATGGCTGGGGTGATGGTAGGGGTGTGGGGTACACACTGCTGCTTGAGAGCGATGTACCCAGCATATACAAGAGACCAACTATGAAGGAAATTATGAAATAATAATAATAATAATAAGTATAATAAAAAATTACTCACCTTGAGGGGTACACCAGACAATCCTGCCCAGCGCACACATACCTCTCACAAGAGTTAAAATCCTCCATCTTGACTGCAGCACCTCTGCAGTACCTCCCTCTAGCCTTTCTGGAGGGCCATTGCCTCTTCTTGTCTCCAGTGACAACCTCCTTGCACTTGGACCCTGCAACCTGGAATTCTTCAGCCCTTTCCAATAGGGCGGCCTTTTTCTCTAGCACCTTGTCCCAGAGTTGTTGGAGGTACTCCACTGTCTTCCTCCTCTGCAACCCTCTGCCTCTCGGCCTCTTTCTTGGCTTTGGCCTCCGCTTTTCTCCTGGCTTTCTGAGCTGCACACTCTGCACAACGGGCTTCCGCTACCTTTTGCAGTTGAAGGAGGGACTGCTGCTCCTCCTCATGCTATCATTGCATCTCATGGCACTGCTTCTCGAGCATTTCAGCATCATTCTGGGAAAGGTCAGAGTGAGCAGGGGAAAACATGATAATACAGAAATAAGAGCAAAAAAACTCTCTTTTCCATTTATGTATTGTTGACCTAGGTACTATCATGGGATTCTTGGATAAACCTAATAGGACTTTGAAGGCTCAGTCCTAAGGGGAGAATACTGTCATATGCAAGTCTACCTGTCCAGAAATAACATCCCTGTGGTGGAACCACCTCCAAATCATACAAGCCCACCTTCCATGGCGGCCACCTTTCTCGCAACATGTCTCATAGCAGTGCTACAACCATCTGGGTATTCCGTTTTTCACAGCAGAGATACTCCTATTTAATTTGGTCTTCTATGATGGAGTTACTCCTGTCAGTGTCTCAACACTGAAACCTCCACTTGGAGTAATAGGAGTTTTACCACTGAAACCCCAAGCATCTCCTAAACTATCAGTTTGTATATAAGACTAGTAGTTATATTGTAATTCACTAGTCTGATAATTGATGAAGATAATCTCTTATTGAACTTGATCTCTGGTGTTCAACAGTGATACACCAATCAGTACTCACTTCCACTCAGACTTTCTTCCCTTCATCTAAAGTTGTGACCATGTGGCAGACAGATGGCATAGCATATAAGCTGAAGCCAAGGTCGTTCCACAAGTCCGCTCATCTCCAAGTCCATCCTGTAGACTTCCACCCTGGTGTGAACCACACCTGACAGTAGTCTGCAACAGATTGTCTAAGATGATACATTTCATAGCAACAACAGAAGGGACATTGGTGGAAGGTTTGGCAAAGTCATTCAGAGATAATGTGTGGAGGCTACATAAGTTGCCAGAAAGTGTAGTGTTAGACAGAGGCCTCCAGTTTGTGGCAGAATTGATAAAGGAACTGAATAGAATATTGGGGATTGAGACAAGACTGTCAACAGCGTTCCACCTCCAAATGGACAGACAAACTAAATGAATGAACCAAGAACTAGAACAGTACCTTAGGTTCTTTGTGGATCATCAACAGAAGGATTGGCCAGAATGGCTAGCATCAGCAGAGTTTGCAGTAAATAACAAGGTTCATATAGCAACAAAGGTTCTGCTCTTCATGACAAATTACAGAAGGGAGCTGCAAATAGGAGGAGATATAAGGAAGAAAGGAAAGGTGAAAAAGACAACAGAATTTGTGGAAAGGATGAAAAAGATGCAAGAAGAAGTAGGAGCAGCCTTGAAAAAGGCACAAGAAGAGATAAAAAGACAAGCAGATAGAGAAAGGAAGGAGAGTGAGAAATGAAAGAAGGGAGACTGAGTATTGTTGAGTACCAAAGACTTGGTGTTTGAAGAAAGACCAGCAAGAAAACTGGTAGATTGATATACAGGCCCATATACAATTGAGGAAGTAGTATCCACCAATGTAGTGAAACTACAATTACCAACCTCAATGAGAATCCATCCAGTTGTGAATGTCAGTCAGATAGTACAATACAAGAAACAAGTGGAGGGACAGAAAAAGGAAAAGGCTAAACCAATAGAAGTAGAAGGAGTCAAAGAGTGGGAAGTGGAAAAAATCTTAAATAAAAGGAAAATGAGAGGAATAAACAGATACTTAGTATAGTAGAAGGAGTTTATGGCAGAAAATGATACATGGGAAAAGGAGAAGGATTTAGAACATGCAAGAGAACTAGTGAATGAATTTGAGAGAAGGATAAGTGTAGAAATAAGAAGGCAAGAGGGGGTAAAATAAAAGAGGGAGAGGAAACTAAATCCTAGAGCAGATGAATATAAAAGGATGGAGCTACTAGAGAAGTATATAGCAAAGTTGTTGTATGGGTGGAATGATGGAAAATTTGAGAAGGAATATTTGAAGAAGTTAGAAAGAAATTGGCAAAAATGGAAGTTAGTTTCTCCAGAGGAGAAATCTTAAGAGGGAGGTAATGTCAAGATCAAAAGAAATAAACTTAGTTTCTCTTTATTTTCTCTCCCATTCTTATTTTCTGTTCCAATTTATTTTCCTATTTTTTGATTTTTAGAACTTAGGGTTAGGGTTAACCATATGACATATGAAAAAAGTGTAAAAGGTACTAGAGGGATGATGTTATGACTTAAAGCTCAAAGAGTTAAGCAGTAAGATAACTCTTATATTGAGTAACACAAGAGAACTTGATAGAGTTCCTAGTACAAAGTAGTCTACCTTATATACTATTACTCATGGTCCATGCTCACTACTGTGCACCCTACCCTAAATGACCATGTGTATGACATGAGGCCAACATGTGTTGTCCATGTTGTATAATGTCACTTCATTCTAGAACCTTCTACTCCATTCTTCCCAGTCTCGTGATCAGTCTTGTGACTACGCCATCAATTTGTGACTGATGTGACAGCGTGACTGATAACCCCTAACCCGAGTTGTTCTAAAAATAGAAAAAGTAAAGTAAAATAAAGTGAAAAGAGAAAATAAAAATAAAGTCCACCATCAACAATCTTGACAGATGATATTATACCCCATGGGGCCTTAGGGTATATATAGAGCTGTTTAGGGTAGGCTAGAAGTACTTAGCACGGACCATGTGCCTGTAGTATATAAAGTAAACAATTCTGTAAAGAGTTCTCCATCGAGTTCTCTTGTATAAAACCTATATAAGGTTCTTTCTTTTGTTTAGCACTAAGGATTTAAGTTCATAACACTCTGGTCACATGCTCATGTGACAGTTGTGACAGTAACAGTGACATCACCCAATCCTAATCTTAAGTCAAAAAATAAAATGAAATAGAAAAAACAAATTAAAGAAAAATAAAATAAGAAAAATAAAATAAAGTTCCTTGTCTACAACTCTGATATAAGCAATGCTGGTAGTAGCAGTGGGAGCAGGAACAGAAGTGGTAGTATCCAGACCTATCACATAGTCAAGTACAGAAGTAGCTAAGACATAAGTATTTGATAGAATAGTAGGAAAGATCTTAGAGTTTTTGACAGCATATAAATTGTTTATAAGAATAAAGATGAAAGGAGATATAGTAGAGAAGCAAATTAAATAGATATTATTATATATACAAAGGAGATCAGTAGATGTATAAAAAGAGAATATATTGAAGGATTTAGAATTGGAAAATCTAGAATATGAAATAGTAAAGGAATTTTTAGCAGATTTGAAAAATAATTTTGGAAGAAGAGATGAAGAGTCAGTTAAAGTCAT
Organism: Leucocoprinus gongylophorus; assembly: GCA_022457215.2. Classification (NCBI taxonomy): domain Eukaryota; kingdom Fungi; phylum Basidiomycota; class Agaricomycetes; order Agaricales; family Agaricaceae; genus Leucocoprinus; species Leucocoprinus gongylophorus. Next base: position 15,458 of record JAJOHK020000218.1, on the reverse strand, counting down.
AGAACTAAAAATACTGGAACAAGAAGAAAAGACAATAGAAGAGTTTATATAAGTTCAGAAGAACAGTAAGAGAAAGTAAACATGAAGGATAATTATTGATTGAGAAGTTCAAATGTAGTATAAATAACACCATCTGGTGAAAACTCATAGAGTCAGAACACCAACCTAGCATTATTAACCAATGGTATAAACAAGCAATTAATTTAGGCAGAAACTGAAAAGAGAGTAGAAGGAACAAGGAATGATTATAGGGAAGGAGAGAAAATGGAGTTCAGGTTCCAAGATAGAATAATGAGATGTAATGGTAAATACTGCCATGGTTTCAAGTTTGGCTAAGAAGACAGAAAGTCTAATAGTGGACACCAGTAGAGCTTTCTCTAATAGAGAGAGTTGAAGGGATGAATATAACTATGATAAACTTAAACCAATAGGCAAGATTTATGTCTAGGCATAATCTATATGCAATAGATGTAGATAGAGATAAAAATTGTTATAACTGTGGGAGTTTTGGACATATAATGAGGAATTGTAAAAGTTAGAATATTGTAGAAAGAGGAAGAAAGTTAGAGTACAGAGAAAATGAGAACAATAGACAAAAAATGATTGAGAATAAACAAAATTCAAATAGAGAAGAGAGTTTAATAATCTCTGATTAAACTCTTGTAATTACAATAGGTTTGCAATATTCACCAGAACAACAGATAATACATCTTGCTATAATCTAAATAATGGAGATATACTAAGAGAAATAACAGTGAAGATTGGTTTAGAAAGAATTGATATGCAAGAAGGAGTAATAGTAGAGGCATTGTTGGATAGTGGAGCAATGGAATTAGTTATAAGTTCAAAGTTTGCAAGAAAGCAGGAATTCAAATTAAATAGAAAAACCAATATATGTGAGGAATGTGGACAGTTTCTTTAACAAGGAAAAATCTATTGAGTACACAGTAAAAGTAAATATATTATTAGAGACATAGAGAGAGGATGGAGGTTGATGTAATTAGAGGACAGAAATAGAGTGTGATCCTGTAAATATCATGGTTTGTATACCACAATCCTGAAAGTGACTGGAGAACAAAAGAAGTTAAGATGTCTAGAGTAGTAAGAAAAATAGTAGAGACCAAAACAGAGAAAATTGAGATGGTAAAAACAAAAGAAAGAGGAAAAGAAAGAAAAAGAAGAAAAAAAATGAGAAGAGAAAGAATAGAAGAAATAAAAGGAAAGAAAAAAGAAAAAATCTAAAAGGAAGAAAACAACAGAGATAAAGATAAAAAAGGTAGTAGAAGAGTGGAAAATTTGATATGAAGAAGAAAAGGTGGCAAAGTCAGAAGAGGAAGTAAAAAAATTGGTACTAAAGTATTTTCATAGATGAATCCATATTTTTGGAAAAAAACAAAGTGAAAGGATGTCTATAAGAAAGCTATGAAATCATGCAATAGAAATGAAAGAAAATTTTGTGCCAAGAAAGAGAAAAGTATATCTATTGTCAAGAGAAGAAAGGAAAGAAATGTGTGAGTTCATATACAAACAATTAAGAAAGAAATATATTAGACCTTTGAAGTTACCTCAAACTACATTAGTGTTTACTAAGTTAATAGTCACTAAGTGAGTGGTCAGTAAGTTAGTAGTCACTAAGTCAGTCAGTAAGTAGTCAGCAAGTCAGTCAGTCAGTCAGTAAGTAGTCAGCTAGTTAGTAACTAGTTAGCCAGTGAAGTCAGCTAGCAGGCAGTAGTCAGTAGTGTTATAAGACAAGAGTGCAGACAGACTTTGACTAAGGTTAGGGTTAGCCAGACATAGAATAGTAAATAATTATTAGTCTACAACAGAGAAAGAGCATGTAACCTGGAAGTCATGTAACAGAGTCTAGAACAGTCTGGAAGAACTAATGGTCTAGAAGGATCGAGAGGAGTCTAGATTAGAGTTAGGATTAGGGATGATGTCAAAGGACTATGGTTCCTCATGGTGTATACATGGTGCACACATGTACAGCAGAGATTAAGAGTATGACATCAAGGCACATGTATATAACATGATAGCCTTAGTAAGAAGACATGAGGAGAACACATGGACATAAGGGCCAGTTAATATTGTTGTAGCATAGACCATAATGTATAAGTATATCTAGAGGAACAATGCAGCAAGGGCTCCTTGTCGAGTTCTCTTATAATTCCTACTACTAGATAGCCTACTGAGAGCTTTGCTGAAGTCAGCATACTACAAGTGCTATTCCAGCGAGTGGTTGCTACAACAAGTAGTCAGTAGGTCAATAAGTTAGTAAGTTGGCTAGTGTTAGTTTACAGTACAATAATTAGTGGACATGTATTTTCATATCTTAGGTTTTCGTGGACATAACCTGGCTGTATAGGAGAACTTTTCTACTATATGAAGAGAAGACATAAACAGGCAGTCTACTGATTATCTCAACTACTGACTACTACCTTAAGAAAACTGTAAATAATTTTGGTCTAAGAAGATCATTCTACTCTAGATAAGGTTTTAAGAATATTTGTTATTCTCCTGTATAAACAAATCACAAGTGGACATGTAGCACAAAGCTGATACTAGAAGGTTTGTAAGGAACACATTCACACAAGGTTATTACATTTATTAAGTACCAGTAGGCTTTGATACAAAATGAATGGTCAAGCTTTTCCTGCATTACTAGTATACCCTTTATACCTAGGGCCTGACAATTATTCTTGACTAAAAGACTATGTTATCTCTTAGTCAAGGATGATAAAAGATGAAAAGTATAAGAGAAGACTTTATGTTGAGCAGTCTTAGGAAAAGGTAATCAAGTTCTAATGTTATGAACTTAAAACCTTAGAGCTGGTCAAAAGAAGGAACCTTGTATAGAGTTTACATAAGAGAACTCAATGGAGTTTTTAGTATAAAATAGTCTATCTTATATACCATAGGGCATGATCTGTGCACACACTATAACTATCCTATCCTAAAGTATATATGTTTACCATGAGAACTACATCTGTAGACCCATATGGGATGATATTTTTGTTCTAGGGCCCTCTATAGCACATTGTTGTGTAATGTCATGCTACACTCTAATTCTCAGTTCTAGAATAATAAAAATGAAAAAGAAAAGGAAATGAAAATGAGAGATGAAGATAAAAAAGGAAATAATTAGAGTCCACCATTGTCAATTCTGATATAGAGTTTATAGCTGGCCTATCTTACAAAACTATACAGATTTACAGTATTTCTTGGCTTTTCTACTAGAGATTTATTTATAAATGTTCATTTATTGTTTATCTCTTGTTTAACCTTACTAGAGGCAACAGCCACTAAATATAGAATACAGACTAACTATAACCTCTACATCTATTCTAGCCTCTTTTAATACTACTGTTCTATTTTATATCAAAGTAAATAGCTTAGACTTTGCAACAAAAATAGTTCTCTCTCAAACATTGAAGATAGATGCTAAGTAGCATTTAGTAATATTTTACAGCAAGTATCTCTCTTTTATCAAGTGCAATTATAAAATACATAACAAGAAGTTTTTAGCAATTATTTAAGCTCTTAAAGAATAGTAACACTCTCTAGAAGAAGTTACAAACTTCATGGAGACCTGTGCAAACTACCAGAACTTAGAATACTTCATAATGGCTAAAAAACTTAACTATAGACAAGTGTAGTAGTCATTACATTTAGTAAGATTTGATTTTATACTATATTATTATCTAAGTAAGTTTTAATTAAGCTAGAGTTTCTGGAAGTTTAGATAATAAAAGATTTGGCATTTGAAAACTAATTTGGTCAACAAGAGAAACTAGTGGCTAAAGCTACAAGAGAACTCTAATAGTTATTCACTAGATTAGTATAGTCTTCCAAATAATCAGAATTTCATAATACAAGACTAAAAGTTAAATTAAGAAACCTTATATTAGGTTAACACAAGAAAACTCAATTGTCAGAGTTGAAGACAGTGAACTCTATTTATTTTCAATTTATTTTCAATTTTCAATTTTCTTTTTCTTTTTCTTTTTCTATTCTTATTTTGAAAACTAGGGTTAGGATTTAGAATGATATCACAGATTGCAGTTACAAATTATCACATAGTATGACTTGGTATTACATATTGTTAAAGATGAAAACAGTAGACTTAATTTATTTTTCTTTTCTTTTCTATTTTCATTTTCCTTTTGATTTATTTTCCACTTTTTCTATTTTTAGAACTTAGGGCTAGGGTTAGAAGTGATAAGATCATGCAGTCATATTAGATGACATGGTTACAAGTCACATGACTCATAGAAGGATATAAAAGGTTCTAGAAAAGATGATGTCATATAACATATACAACATATGTTGACCTTAAGACTAACACATGGCTGTTTAGAGTAGGTTAGAAGTAGCTAACACAGACCATGTGGATTTAGTATATAAGGTAGACTATCTTGTATAGAGTTCTCTATTGAGTTCTCTTGTGTTAACCCAATACAAGGTTCTTCTTATTAACCCACTCTAAGGTCTTTGAGTTGTAACACATATCAGTTATAGTTATACAATCACATATCACAATAGAAGATGGTAGAAAGTTCTGGAAGGATAATGTCATACAGTATGTTATATACATAGTTATTTAGGGTAGGCTAATATAGTAGAGTATGGACCATTAAGTTTTAGGTATATAAGATAGGCAATTCTGTACAGAGTTTTCTATTGAGTTCTCTTGTGTTAACCTTAATATAAGGTTCTATCCATTGATCCACTCTAAAATCTTTGAATTGTAACATAAATGGAGTTCTTATTACAAACTAGTCTACCTTATATACCACAGACTGTGGTTTATGCACATACTATAGCTAATCTACTCTAAAGTTCATATGCTCTTTATAAGACTAACATTGTAACTAAGCTGTAAAATGGTATCTGTTCTAGAATTTTTTCTATGATATGTGACATCACACTAATCCTAATTCTAATTCTAAGTCCAAAATAAAATATAAATAAGAATGAAAATATGAGAGAGAAATAAAATAAAACAAAGTCTACTGTTTTCAACTCTAATACAGAAATAAATGGGTTACTTCTTTTTCATGGCAAGATCTATGTTTCTGACATCTCAGATCTATTATAACACATTATTGCCTTATATTATGACTCATAAATCACTGAACATACAAAGTATTGAAGAACACTAAAACTAGTATTTCAAAGTTACTAGTAGTAGTATGTTAACACTTGTACCTTTGTTTGTGAACCAAGCTAATCTAGTGTTTATTACTTAGAGAATCACATCTACTATCTATACTAAATGCAAGATAAAAGTCTATTAGTATAAATTTTGTTGTAGAGTTTCTGAAATTCTTAAGATTTGATATAGCAATAACTATGATAAACTCTGTATTGAAGAGGGCATATTTTATTCTGATCCACATAATTATCATAGTAGAAGGTATAGCAAAACTTTTCTTGTACCATATACAGAGTCTCTATAGTCTTTCTACCTGTATTGTTTTGAACAGAGGTCTGTAATTTGTAGTATTCTTCACAAAGAAACTCTTCTATCTACTTAGAATCAAAATTGCTTTATTTACAGCCTGACATCTACTATTAGATAAACAAATAGAGTAGATAAATCAGAGGCTTGACTAGTATTTTTAGATCTTTATTAATAAATAGCAAAGTAATTAACATAACATTCCTTCATTGGCAAAGTTTTAGTATAATAATTGTACTCTTCTATTTAGCAGCCTTTATTTCTTCTTAATACAGAGTAAGAGTTAAAGCTGGAGAATATCTTGAAATTTGCCAATTGAATAAAGTCTGCACTTGAAAAAGCAAAGTCTGCAGTGTAAGAATTTCACAATGATATGATAAGATAATACATCTCTATCTTAGTACATTATCTTAATAATAAGACATTTCTGGACTTATCAAACATTTATACTATGTTATTGTTCTCTTTATGTTACAAAGACTATATCCTACATTTTATGTAGTCAAACTTATTACTGCTACTAACAACTTAAGACCTAGAAGATATTCAAATCTCCTTTTCTTATTATTATCTATAGAGAAAAGAAGTGAAAGATAGAGAAAATCTTGAACAACTACTGACATTACAAAAGATATTATTATCTGATCAAATAGAAAGGTTTCAGCTTAAAAACCAACTCTTAAAAGAATGTCTTAAATATGTTTATACTTGATCAAGTAGCTATATTTCATTGTTTTAAACCTATAGTTCTATAGTTTATTTGAGTGTTGTATCAAAGTTTAGAGTTTTAAATTCTAAGTTAAAATTAAAAACAGCTTAAACAAATAAATTTGGGTTTTGGATTCAGACTTGAATTCTTTTTTTTATTTGTTTAGTTTTCTTATTTGGACTTGTTAAGAGAGTATAGTTACATGTAACAGTCATACATATTAGGTACAGTTTGTACTTAAAGGTGAAAGTCCATAGAGTTGGCTTAAACATGCACAGAGTGTAGAAGCTTCATGTAGTGAGCTCGATAATATGGACTTGTTAGAACAACCTTGGCCTCAACTTATATATTGTGTCTTCTACAAGCTGCATAGTCACAATTTCAGAGAATGGTCTTATAAGGAGTTATAAGAAAAGGAGTAAAGTGCATTGTCATTGACACTGGAGATTTAGCATCAACTTTAGTTGATTATCAGGCTAGCTATTACAAAGAGGTCACCAGCCTTAAATACATAAAATAACAAAAGGAGTAACTAAAACAGATCTCTGAGCAAGTGTTTCATTAGTGAAATGCTATATAGGAGTTCAGATTTGAAAAGAGAAAAACTTCATGTAAAGTCTGAGTAAATTTGTGGAGTTTGAAGGAGATAATTAGATAACAGACAAAGATAAATATGACCACAGAAATGAAATTATAAAGTACCAAACTACCAATGAAGTTTTGGGCACAAATAAGGCTAAATATCCATGGGGATTTGATGTTGTATTGAAGTCAAACATGTTTCAGACATGTTTCAGAGTTTCAGATATGACAATATATCACAAAAGTATGATAAAAAAATAATATATAGTAATATCATAGATTATAGGATTATATATTATAATTATACAATTATATAATAGATAAAAAAGACTTAGTTATAATTTAGTGTTATGACTTAAGACTCAAGATTAAAACAAAAGCATACTTTTATAAAAGAACTCAATAGAGTTCCAAGTATAATGTTGTAGCAACCACTCGTCACTCAAGGACAAATGATCTCACAACAAGCAAAGCTCTCCAATGGGCTATCAAGTAAAGAGTGGGGGAATTACAAGAGAACTCGACAAGAAGCCCTCACTGTATTGCTTCTCTATATATACTACTATGTTGTGGTCCGTACTACAACAATGTGTTTACCTCATGTTCATCCACCATGCTTCTACCTCATATCCTATTACTCATCCACATGTGTTTTCCTTAAGGCCACCATACTTCCTACATGTGCCCTGACATCATACCTTTAATCTTCACTATACATATGTACATTATGTGTACACCATGAGGAACCCATGTCCCTTGACGACATCTCTAACCCTAACTCCTTCTAGACCATTCTAGACTATATCACATGACTTCCAGGTCACGTGCTCTCCATCCGTTGTAGACTAATAATAATACTAACTATCTATATCTGGCTAACCCTAACCCTAGCCAAAGTCTGTCTGCACTCTTGTCTTATAACATATAAGCTAGTCTATTTTATATACTATAGATTATAGTTTATATACACATTACAACTAATCTATCTTATATGTGATATTACATCACACTCTCTTACCTAAGTTTAAAATAAAGAAAAGTAAAAGTCAAAATTCAAATAAATAAAAAATAAAAATAAAGACAAAGAAAATAAAACCAAGTCTAATATTTACAACATATTTAGAGTAGGTTAGTGTAAATGTGTATAGACTAATACTCAAAGATATATAAGATAGACTAACTTATAGTAGAAATTCTGTCAAGTTTTCTTGTATTAATCCTAATAGATTCTTCTTTTGTTCTAACTCTTTAAAATTTAAGTTGTAATATGTTGAACTTTTAGAATATCAAATTTTAACTAATATATATCTTACTTTGAGTTATAGCTATCTGGAAAGAAAGATAGATATAAAGAAGACCTAGCACTTTGTGAAATTCTAAGACATAAACATTACTAATACTAGTTGCTAAACTCTTAAACTTCTTTATTTCTCTCAAAACACCAACTCCAAATACTACCACCAAGCCTACTGGATTTATCAAGTCAACTCTACCATTTTTACTTCCAAACTTCATTAAATACTGTTGTCTAAATGATTATTGTCTTGTATTTTTTACTATCATCCAATAAAATCCTGCTATTTCTAACTAATGTTCTAAATATTTCTATCAGAGTTCCTGACTATCTAGTATTATAAACTTAAGTCTTTGAAGTTAGACAAAAGAACAAACTCTTGTATTGGAGTAAACACAAGAGAACTCGATAGAGAGCTCTTTACAAAGTAGTCTACTGTTATGGGACGCTTTGAGCACTGATGATTTTCTTTTCTTTTCTTTTCTTTTTCTGATTTTTCTTTTCTTTTTATTTTGAAAGTTGATAAAGAGGCATATAACAATGAGGTCACATGACAGGTCACATAACATGACGTCACAAGCCTAGAACATGATGGAAGGGTCTGGAAGATTATATCAGGGCACATAGAGTATACATGGTGGCCTTGAATAGGACATGAAGTGGAAATAAGAACAAAGCATGGACATTAGGATAGGGTTAAATATTGGTAGCATGGACCAAGCATGTTTTGTATAAATAGGACTCTAATTTAGCAGAGACTCCTTGTCGAGTTCTCTTGTAAACTTCCCACAATATATCCATCTAAGAGATTTACTCATTATAGATCATTTGTCCTTTGTGATAAGTGGTTGCCACAACATCTACCTTATATACCTATTTAGATGGTCTGTGCTAACTACTATATACCCTACCCTAAACAACCATGTGTTAGATATGAGGTCAATGTATAGTGTATATGTTGTATGACATTACTTCTTCTAGAACCTTCTACCCCTTTCCCTTATATCTCATGATCTGTGACCGTTTATTGTGACCAATCATCACTCTAACCCTAACCCTAAGTTCTATAAATAGAAAAATGGAAAATAAATTGAAAAGAAAAAAATGAGGAAGAAAATAAAGAAACTAAGTCCACTTTCTGTGATATTGACATCTAGGTATAGTTATTCCTAGATTATGTTAGTAATATTCTATCTTCAGGAAACTTTATTCTACTCTCTTAGGTTTCTCCTAAAGATAAGTCACTTATTGCTACATGTATCTTATTTAAACAATATAACTTAGGTTTCTTCTAAAACTTAAAGTACAAACTCTATGCCTTTGTCTTAGTCATCCTAACAGTCACTTAGGTTTGATTATGAGACTAAAGGAAATATAGAGTATCTACTTGGTTTTAAATACTAAGACTCAGTTCTGTAGTTGGAGTTGTAGCTAAGATGATAGTAGAGAAGAGAATAGCTAAAATAATACTATAAAAATGATCTCCAAACAGTATAACAGTCTGGAGTCTAGGTAATGAGTTACTAGACAATGAAATACAGAAACTTAATCCACTCATATATGTATACAGATATAGAAACACAGGACTGGTAAGTTTTATCCACAAGTGGAAAATAAATACCTTAGATGTCTTGGAAGTTGGTCTATGATATATGTATATTAGGGTAGAGTAAGACTTAGTGTGCACAGACCATGTATAGTGTAAGTATATAGCAAGGACTTGTTGAGCTCCTCTTGTGATTCCCATAAGAGTTAAATCCCACCTAAATTACTACCAAGTGAATGTCTTAAGTCATCTTGACTTGTGGTTGACATGGAGATATGATCTATGACAGAGTTCATGCATAGAGTAAAGTTCATCTAAGATTTGTTAGAAGGCTGACTCATAAGCAGAAGATGAATATCTGGGAAATGGATTTTGGAAGAGGGTCTATGACATGAGATGGAAGTTAAAAATAAATTCCTTATTTTTATTATTATGGCAAAAATTACATAGTAGCAAATTCCCGGGTACAAAAGAACTTTTGATCAGTAGTTGTACCTTATATTCATACTGTTTCGGACAGACTGAACTTGTACACCCAATACCTGTGAATACCGTGTCTAGAACCTTCTCAACACGGAAATTTGATCTGAAAACTGGAAATTCTAAAAGGAAAGTATGTGGCCTTTTCTGGTCAAAATGTACATTGGATATGACCATCACAACATGTTTGTAACATGTTTACAAATATGATCGATAACGATTGCATCTATAAATCACCATTTTTGCAATCCAAAATATACAGTGGTCATTGTATCGGACATTGTATCGGACACAAACACAAGGAGTCCCACGGACCTTGTTCTGTACCTCCGTACCTGGACAAAGCTTTGCCGAACTTAATAAAGCTTCTGGCCTCCCCATTCTACGATTTCCGATCGTCCTAACCAGCTCTTATCATCTCGCACTCCAAAGAAATACCCTCATGCCTATAGAGGATGGGACATACCTGATTCATTCTTCCGGTGAAGATATACGCAATTTCTACCCCGTTGCGGAATATGATGGTCAGCAGATTGCAACCATTTCTGGGGCGTCGAATCAGTCTCCGACGGAAGTCAGTTGGGTCGTTGTTCTACTCCTTGTCTGATTTTACTGATATGTCATAGTGGCAGGTACAAAGACATCCTGATAGTGACACCTATACGATCACAGCCAAAGAGACTCGAGGAACCTGGACTCGTATCACCAACAGATATGGAGATGACATCGTTATACACACCTCCAATCCAAGCGGATGGTCGCACCATTGGAAGTTCATCGAAGTAAATACACGGACGAATGATCCACTTGTTGGGTAATATCCTTTTCTCATTTTTTAGTTTTATTTTTCTGAGCATGGGTCTCGGTCAGAATTGCCAGCTTTGAGAGCCCTCCTGGTGGAAATCTGTATGTTGACTTGGATAGTTCAGATAGGGCAAGTGTCGTCATCTCTTGTTTATCTCGTATCATGCTAACTCAGGGATCATCATGATGGTCTCAGCTCAAGCTCGAATGGATGCAGGGTAAACCAGTTCATAATTGGATTCCGCAATGGAGGTTGATCAAGAGTGAAATTACATAGGAGTTTCCTTAGCTCTATTCAAGTTAATATCTGTCATGAGTTGCTCCATTGAGTCATGTTTTCAACGAAGTACAACAGGACCGCTGCTTTTATCAATGACTTCATTGGTGTATAAGGTGATAGAAGTCTATAGAAGTCATACATTGGCTAGAAGCAGGATCCCATACAGCCCGCGATGGAATCAAATTGAGAGAAAAGCAGCATACACCCTTCTTCCCTTATCAATGTATCGATGACACAACATCCGTCTAATAATCTAACACAATCGACGAATGCATGAACGATGGAACAAAAAAGACAACATACCATGATAGACATGAAGTTTGATATACCGTATTAAACGAGCCAGCCTACGCTCTTGACCATACCCTGGGTTGCTTCAACGTAGATTTCACATCTTAATTTGCTTAGTGTCATTGTTTTGGTCTTCGAGGACTGGGAGTTACGGGTTTTCATCTTGATCCAGACATTGTGGATCGGTGTCACGCCACAACTGATTAGGGTACTAAGGGCTGTGCATGCAAGACCCAAATTATAGGATGGGATATGTGTGGATCTACTATAAAGGTTTTAAACATGCTGTCCTCTCAATGTCTAAATGGTACGCCGCTGCACACAAAAACTCATAACTGAATCACTATGATACAAATAACAGTGACAATCACGTACGTCTAGTAACTCATGGACGACATGTCGGCACGAATACGGTTGTAATCGAGAAGACCCTCAATGCTTCCGACAGCGGCAAGAGCAAACTGTTCAGGCCTCATCAGTGCAAACGCGACAAGAAATAAAGTAGTTACGCACGTCCTTGTCCCATAGGTACTTCGAGGCAACACGTTTGATCTCGTCAGGCGTAACAGCATCGACCGCACTCTCGATCTGCTGAGGTGTAAGCCTCTTTCCACTGGTGACAAACTGTCTTCCGATATCCTCAGCAATAGCAGTTGATCCATCCAACGCAAGTAAAAGAGCAGCTTTGAGCTGGCTCTTGGCCCTCTCAACCTCAACTTCCGATGGACCAATACTCATCCTCGTCCACTCCTTGAGTGTAAAGTGCAAGAGATCATCAAGATTAACGAGATTCTCCGAGACGAGGTAGATACCCCAGAGACCAGTGTCTGAATATGAAGTTGAGAACGACATGAACGAGTTGGCAAGGTTATGTTGGGAAACGATGTGAGAGAGACGGGAGGAGTTGAGAGAGGCAAGACCGAGACTGCGATCCCAGTTTCCGATAATGCTTTGCATAACCATCATAGAGAAATAGTCGGGTGAACCCCAGCCGACGCCTTCAACTGCGATGGCGATGTGGGCGGTAGGAGTCTCATCATCACGAATACGAACTTCAGAGCCAACAAAAGCGGGCTTGGTATGCGAGAGACGGCCGAAAGGGATGGGACTAGGGGAGACAGGGAGGGAGGAAAAGTGCTTCTCGGCGAGCTTGACGAGTTCACCGTGGTCAACGCCACCAGCACCAACGAGCACCATGCGGTCAGCGGTGTAGTTGGTCTTGATATAAGAGGCCAAGTCTTCACGACTTATCGAAAGGATGTTCCTTTTGGGGCCAAGGATTGTACGACCGAGAGGTTGACCTAACCATTATCTCGTCAGAACAAACTGTAAACGGAGAGGAAGTGACGTACCCTGGAAAGCGACGGCATGAAGATGGTCAAAGACGACTTCCTCAAGCTGTTTGTCAACCTCTTGCTGTTCCCTCAAAATCACATCACGCTCCCTCTCAATAGCCTTGGCCTCCAACTTTGAGCTCTGCAGAATATCGGAAATGATATCAACAGCAGCACCAACGTCCTTTCTGAAACTCTTGGCATAGTAAACAGTCTGTTCGCGGGAAGTATACGCATTCAGGTGAGCACCGAGATTCTCAACCTCGAGTTCCAAAGCGTGTTGTGTTCTGCGGCCGGTGCCTTTGAACGCCATATGCTCTAGAAAATGAGCAGTTCCATTGGTTTTGTCGGTTTCGGCACGAGAACCAGCATCGATCCAAACACCGACTGTAGCGGTTTGCGCATGTGGATGTGACTCTGTAGCAACTGTGAGGCCATTTGGCAGTGTTGAGACCTCGGTTAGAGGACCAATATTGCGAGCAGTCGCAAAAGACCGCAGTGAAAGTGGTCGCTGTTTGTTGTGTCAACTTGAACAAGTTTCATTAGTTTTCTGGCAGTGAACATACAGATCTCAGGACACGGGTGAGCAAAGTTCGCGAAACCATCTTTTTCCAACTTTTTCTTGAGGTATCGAGTCGGAAGGACACGGTCACAAAATCCGGGAACTCTGCCACGTGATCAATCACGGTGCGGAATTGACGATCTCCCAAGGGATATGGGACAGAGCCGCCTTTGACTATTAATGAACAGTGCTCTAGGAATCGCAAGAAATTTATGGCTCGCAGAAGGCTTGCCTGCTGAATTTTTGAAGCATTTGAAATTTCATGGTAACCCTGACACTGCGATCAACTCTTCTTTCAGGATAGGAGCCCTGGCACAGGTGAGTTCATATCTTCAGTTTTCTAGTCCTAAAATCACGAATTCAATCACAGGCTAGTATTGGAGTCACTGGACTCGCTTCCGCATATTTTCATTATCTGAGGACTGGTGTCCAACAAGATGTCTCTGTCGATGCTCGTCATGCCTCCCTTGAGTTCCGTATGTGATCATTGTATCTGTTCAACAACACCTTCCCACTATTTTGTTAGAGAGCCATTCTTACTATACTCTCGATGGACAGAGTGGCCCAGACTTATGGGATCCCATCGCGGGACTTTATCCAACCAAAGACAAAAGCTTCGTTCGCATCCATACCAATTTCCCTCAGTAAGCCTCCTTCCTCCCAGACAAAGACAAAAATCACAATACGTACATTTTCTAGCCATAGAAGGGGTATCCTTGATATTCTCTCCTTACCCGATGCCCCAACCACGACCAGAGCTCAAGTTGCTACTGCTTTAGTACAATGGAAAGCTGAAGAATTCGAATCAGTTGCCGTTTCTCGCGGCATGTGCGTTTCTGCATATAGGACCTTTGGAGAGTGGGATAGACACCCACATGCCAAGACACTCATCGATAAACCACCTATTAGTGTCGTGAAAAATAACGATGCTCCGAAAAGGATGATCACGAAGAATACCAACCCCTTGGGTGATATACGTGTGCTAGATCTGAGTCGGGTCCTTGCTGGACCTGTTGCCGGGCGTGCACTGGCTGGTGAACTCTTGTCCTGTTGGTTCCACCTCATCGATTTATCCTCGTTTTAGCATACGGAGCAGACTCTCTCTTAATCACATCCCCTAACTTACCCGCTCTGCCAGGATTAGATGTAGACACTTCAAGAGGAAAACGAACAACTCAACTTGACCTCACTCAATCAGACGACTGTACTATACTCAAGAACTTGGTCAGTGAAGCAGATGTGTTTCTCCAGGCTTATCGACCAGGCGGTTTAACTGCCAAAGGATTCGGTGTTGACGAATTGAATAATATGAAGCCTGGCATAATCAGCGCCAATCTCTGTGCGTGGGGATGGGAAGGAATCTGGAAAGACCGCAGGGGGGTATGTTCAATTAACAACAACCATCGTTGGAAAAATCTGATTACTCTTGAATCACACAGTTTGACTCGCTCGTGCAAACAGCTACTGGATTTAATCACGCTGAAGCACAAGCCTATCATGAATTTATTCATCCAGGCAAACCACTTCCCTCCCCTCTCCATCCACGGCCCTTCCCATATCAGGTTCTTGACTACACAAGTGGATATCTACTCGCGTTTGGGATTATCACAGCTCTTTGCAAGTCAATCACCGTACGTCGCATAATTCCCCTCGCATGCCATTGGATTTCTCAACGAATATGCTTGTAGGAAGGGGGTTCATGGGAAGTTCGTGTATCTCTCGCTGGTGTTGCACAATACCTTCGTTCTCTAGGTCGTATTTCACCTGAGATAGCATTTGATGAAGGGAAACCTTTACCACCAAAACTGGCGCCGGAGATGCATCCTGAAGTGCAAGCTTTCGTAGCGCAGTGGAAGGTCAACCCTTCACAAATGATAGGGCACAATGAGAAGGAGGAGAAAGAGGAGGGAAATGAAAAAGATGTGAAGAGGGAATTGGTGGCGTTGCGACATCCCGCCGTGTTGAGTGTAACATCGCTTGTAGAGGGAGAGGCACCATTAGTATTGAATGCTCATAAGGCGGAGTGGTTGCAGATATGTGGACATGATAGTCATCCGTACTTGGGGAAGCATGTTCAAAAAGTATGAATATACAATTTCATTTTTCCAAGCGTTG
>JAJOHK020000217.1:0-34488 GCA_022457215.2 Leucocoprinus gongylophorus | reverse complement strand
GGGTGCAGCCCAATAGTACTCATGTATCACGGGAGGTCCACTGTCCTGCTGATAAGATCGTGACGTTTGAGATATTCTGTGTTAGCCCTGGATGTCGTGTTGATATCTGGCAGAATAAGCTGCAGCCACCAATGGGTTCGTTCAAATATCACTCCTATCGTTTTCCGAAGTTCATTTGATTGACACAGGTCTGTTCCTCGAGCAAAGATCGTCACTTTGAAGGCGAATGAGCCAAAGAGTGGGAATCTGAGAGAAATGGAGATTGAGCAAATACAGTAGAGCACAGAAATTGTCTATGTATCGCAGAACAGGATTATTAGCTGAGGCGCGATGTCGCCAAGGCAAATTTCTATTATTATTTTCTGAAGTTCATTTGATTGACACAGGTCTGTTCCTCGAGCAAAGATCGTCACTTTGAAGGCGAATAAACCAAACCAAAGAGTTAGAGTCTGAGAAATACGAGGATTCAGCAGAACACGTAGAAATTGTCAATGTATTACATAATACAACCATTTTATATGCCAAGAACGTGAACATCGGGGGGAGAGATGGCATAGTGGAAGAGCCCCCTGTCCATGTATATTATGCCTACTTCAAACCTACTTGAGGTAATGGGTTCAATTCCTTAGTAGTCCTTTGTGTTGGGTAACTGCATAAAAAAGGTTAGAGTATTGATACTTTATATATAATTTCTCCTGTAGGCATGGACTGCCATTGTGCCCTGTGTAATATATTGTTGACTGAAAAAAAAAACATGAACATCTTGTATAGTAGCACCTAACAGAGAAATTGCAAATATAAATTCTTCTTTTTACAATTCAGCCATGTCTCACTCAATAGAGGTCGGTGCCATTTCTGAAGATGTCAATGTGGATGTGCCAAGAGGCAGACCCATTTCATCAAGCCCAAACTCTTCAAGAGAACTGTTGGCTCATTCAGATCGTTCTCTCTTCTGTCCCATATGTGGATAGAATGGAAGCACAAAATGATTACCCCTCCTAGGCTAATCAAACAGAACAAGAAAACTTTCATTTGTCCTATGCAACTCTCAAGAAAGGGATACCCAGCATCCAGAATATGTTAGGTGTGGTTTATATCAGGAGGTGAAAGTCCATGAGGTTGGCTTGGTAATGCACAGAGTATGTAAACTCTGTGCTTAGTAACACAAACTTGTAGAACAACCTTAGTTTTGGCTTATATGCTATACTGTCTGTCTGCTATGTCATCACAACTTCAGATGAATGGATGAAGTTTGAAATAGGAGTGAGTGCTGATTTGGTATGTTGCTGTTGAACACTGGAGATTGAGTTCAATAAGAGTTTATCTTTATTGATTATCAGACTAGTGAATCACAGTGCAACTACTAGTCTTATATATGAGTAAGAGTTATAGGAGATACTCAGGGTTTCAGTGGTGAGATACTGACAGGAGTAAGGTAGGAAGACTCTACCATAGAAGACTGAATATCTGGCAGATTATTGCATTACTGTTGTGAAGATATATTGTGAAAAAAATGGCCATCATAGAAAACAAGCTTATGTCATGGATTTTGAGGAGGCAGTATTGTTGTGACAACCACTAGTCTAGTGACCAATAGCAACACTAATAAGTAAAGCTCTTAGTAGGCTATTAAGTGGGAATTTCACAAGAGAACTCAACAAAGAGTCTCTGCTGTATTAGAGTCCTATTTATACAACCTACTTCTGGTCTGTGCTACTGAATATTACACCTGCCCTAATGTCCATGCTTCATTCTCATATCCACCTCATTTCTTACTCAAGACCACTATGTTGCATTCATATGCCCTGACATCATCTTCTAGATCCTTCTACCATGTTCTAGGCCTATGACATCATATCATGTGACTGTAGTGTCATGTGCCTCTTCATCATCCAAAAATAATTAAAAGAAAAAGAAAAAGAAGTATTTAATCCAAAAATTAGATAAAAGGAAAAGAAAATTGTTAGTGTCCAAAGCATCTATAACAAGTATCACTAAGGAAATGTATCTTCTAAATAGGTGGACTTGGTATATGACATTCATAGGCTTCAGACAAGTGGCCTAGACATTTATCTTATCTATCTACAAAGGTGGTTGAGATACTTTAAAAATAAATAATATCAAGACTTTATTCTGCCAGAAAGTTTCTATGAAATTTGATGATAAAATGCCCGTTCCTGAATCCAGAAAGAAAACTGAGAATATTCCAATAACAAATTCTGTCAAATTTACAAACTTTCCATCTTCTCCAATTCTTCTGAGACTATTCAAGAACTCAGCAAGTTACATTACTACAGAAAAAAATTATAAGAAATCTCAAAACCAATCTGGCAGAAAGGAAAGATGTACTTATGTTAAAGCATTGTCTGTAAATGTAAAAGAAATTGTCAAACTAAAGGATAATTTTCTTAATCTATCATCCAAAAAGATTGAAGACATTCATAGAACTATCAACAATACAGGTAAAACAAAATATCATATTAATATGACCACCAAAGATTCTTCTCACAAGCAAATCATTTTTCCTATAGGAAGTGATAACATCAACGAAATCATGAAGTCTTCAGATAAACATATCACTAATCTTAACTGCTTTTTCAAGAATATCAAATGTAATACCATTATTAACTTTATCTACATTAACCATCATGGCCTCATCATTACAGCTAACAAAGTTGTTTCTTTTTCTGATCTTAGGATGGTTAAGAATTATATA
Organism: Leucocoprinus gongylophorus; assembly: GCA_022457215.2. Lineage (NCBI taxonomy): Eukaryota > Fungi > Basidiomycota > Agaricomycetes > Agaricales > Agaricaceae > Leucocoprinus > Leucocoprinus gongylophorus. The sequence continues at coordinate 31,772 of JAJOHK020000217.1, read as the reverse complement.
AAAAACACCAACTCCATGAATTCAAATAATGTCTAATCTGTTTATCTCCATTAATCTAAATTATATCTGAAAATTTTTAGATATCCCATACTTCATTGAGAATACTAATATACTTATTGATTCAAGTGTGATTGAGTTAGCTATAAAAAGTACTCACATCTTCGATAATATTTGTATCACCTCAAAACTACATGTAATTAAAGTATCACTAAAATCTAATATAGCCATAGTCTGGATTGATATATGAGATTCCTAAAGTAAAACTTCCACCAAGACATTAATCAATCAATGCTTCAATGTAAGAAGTTACATTGTCATCATATAAGATGCTAACATAAACTCTGATATTATCTAGTGTAAGAATTGCTAGAAGTGAAGACATATCACTTTTGTCTATTATCATGCTATATCAAATGCAATGAATCTCACAAGGTTGAATACCACTGCCATTTTGCTTGGTATTGTAAAGCAAACTTCAAGACTAACCCTCTATATCTTAAGACCAAACAGGATAAACTATGCTCTTATACATTTAAATGCCTAAACTATAAAGGTAATCATCAGGCCAATTCTAACTTATGCCCATTCTAAAGACATCACTTCAATAAGGAATAGCATGCTAAGAAGTATTAAAAACTGTGGGAATTCAGGAACAAATTAATTTACTCATCTATGAGCAGCAATCAAGCAAGATTTTAAAAAGTCTCAAGCTCTTTTTACACAATGTTCAACAGAACAAGGCCTTTGTAGACAGCATTTTATGCAGATTTTAATATCCTTTTATTCAAGAATTCTTATAGTTATTTATTTGCATTATACTAAGTTCCTCAGATAAAGAAGGAGATTGTCACAAACTTCATTCAGCTTGTATCTCCATGAAAAGTGGCCCAATTTTTACAAACTAAGCTATGCTGGAAAGCCCTAGATGAGGGCTATCCGCATATGTATGGGATGTACAAAAGTGACAACAAATGACTGAGATATCAGGCCATCAGCAGCTGTAAAAGCTTTGTTGGCTAATATCTCATGAATGGCTGGACATATTCACACAATTGAACTTGTGTTGGAAAGTGCTCATCAATCTATTTACAACAATATATAATGCATCTCAAAACAATAAGTATTGATAGAGATACAAGCATATCAATGTAGTGACATAATTAGTTATCTTCTAAAATTAGCCTGACAGCTGCTATGACAGATGACAGCTCCCATCAGGTATTAGTTTTGATCATGTGATGGTAACAGCTTGCGCATGGACCATCACTCTTTTATATATATATCTCTGTGTCTGAGGATTAGATCTCAGACTTAACAACATCAATTATTCCTGTTGATACTTTTCATCATCTGTCAGTCATCATACCCTTGTACTGAACCTCTGAAACACTATTAAGTTCAAGTATCACAACCAGTGATTATCTTATTCATGATAGGAATAATATAGTAGATGCTCTAAATTATCCTAATTAGATCACTTTCTCTAGACCTGTGAATAAAAACAATAATTATCCTCATGTTATTTTGTATATCAATACATGTCTCTCCTGTTATAAGACAAAGAAGTGTGGAAAGGGATTTCCATATATATTAAGTAGAAGGATATTATCTTATTAGTCTATTGTTATAACTTAAGTCTTATAGAGTGAAGACAAAAGACAACTCTTATATTGGAGTATACAAGAGTACTCAATAGAATTCCTTCTACAAGTTGGTCTACCTTATAAAATTTTCTATCATGGTCTGTGCTAAGCTATTCCTAACCTACCCTAAAGGCTATATGGTAATCGTAAGGCCAACATGCAGTTACCATATTACATAATATTATCTTATTCTGAAATCTTCTACACTCTTCTCTCTATTACCTAATATGTGATATGTGACAGTGTCACACTTTTGTCTTCTTTGTCCTTTTTCTCTATAAGGTAAAAGAAAATAAGATAAAAGGAAATAAAAGGAAAATAAAAGGAAAATAAAATGAAATAAAATCCAGCCCATTGTTCTCAATTCTAACATTATCCCCCTCTTAAGGTTTCTCCCCTGGAGAAACTGATTTCCATTTTTGCCAGTTCCTCTCCAACTTCCTCAGATATTCCTCCTCAAACTTTCTATTGTCCTATTCATACAACATCTTTGTTATATACTTTTCTGGTAACTCCTCCCTCCTAAAGTCCTTTTCCTCTATTATATCCAACTTTTCTTGTCTTCTTACCTCAGCACTCATTCTTCCCTCAAGTTCCTCTACCATTTCTCTTGCATTTCCTAAATTCTCCTTCTTTTCCCATGTATTATGTTCTGCCATAAATCCCTTCCAGCATACTAAATACTTCTCTACCCCCCATACTTTACTTTTATTTAATATTTTTTCAGCTTTCCACTTTTTATGGAATGCTTTGGACACTAACATTTTTCTTTTCCTTTTATTTATATTTCTTGATTTTATATTTCTTTTCTTTTGAATTTCTTTTTCTTTTTCTTTTTATTGATGATGAAGAGGCACGTGACATTGAATTTACATGACAGGTCACATGATGTGATATCATAGGCCTAGAATATGGTAGAAGAATCTGGAAGATAATGTCAGGGCACATGGTGTACATATGGTGGCCTTGAGTAAAACATGAGGTAGACATGAGGTAGTAGCATAAACTAACCTGTAACAGTATAAATAGGACTCTAATTCAGCAGAGGCTCCTTGTCGAGTTCTCTTGTGCTTTTCCCCACTTGATTGCTTAACTGAGAGCTTTACTGCTTGTGTTATCATTGGACCTTGTGTTTAGTGGTTGCTACAATACCATTCTTCTACTCCTTTGACTTCTACTGGTTTTGGTTCTTCCACTCTCTGTTCCTTTACTGGTTCTCTATATCTTATTACTATGCTAACATTTACTACTGGATAAATCCTCATTGAGACTAGTAGCTTCAGTTTCACTGTATTCCTTGATACTACTTCCTCTATCTCATATGATTCCACATATCTTTCTGTTAATTTTTGTTAGCCTTTCCTTGAATACTAAGTTCTTTGTCCTTAGCATTACTTTCTCTCTCTTCTTTCATTCTTCTACTTCTCACCTCCTTCTGTCTGCCTGTTTTCTCATTTCATCTTATGCCTTTCTTAATACTACCCCTGCTTCCTTCTATACTCTTCTCATCCTTTCTACAAACTCTGTTGCTTTCTCTACCTTTCCTTTTCTTCTGATGTCTGCTCCCATTCTCATTTCTCTTCCATAATTTGCCATAAATGGCAACATTCTCATTGCTGAGTGAACTTTATTATTCACTGCAAATTCTGCTGTTGCCAGCCACTTAGGCCAATCCCTCTGTCTATACTCTGTGAAGAACCTTAAGTATTGTTCTAACTTTTGGTTCATTTGTTCCATCTGCCCATCTGTTTGTGGGTGAAATGCTGTGGACAATCTTGTTTCAATTTCCAGTATCTTATTCAACTCTCTTGTTGACTCCACTGCAAACTGTGGACCCTTATCACTAATTATACTTTCTGGTAGTTTATGTAATTTCCACATGTTGTCTCTGAATAATCTTGCTAGTCCCTCCACTGATGTCCCTTCTGTGGTTGCCATGAAGTGTGCCATTTTTGACAACCTATCACATACTACCAAGATTGCATCTTTCCCTGTTACCAATGGTAATTTTGTAATGAAATCTACTGTTAGGTGCATTCACACTTCCTCTGGCACTTTATTTGCCATCAACTTCCCTGCTGGTGCCTTAGTTCTGTTTTTCATCCTTTAACAAGCATCATATCCATCCACATATCTTCCTACTTCCTTTGTTCTCCCTAGCCACCAGTAATTTCTTGTTATCAATTCTACTGTCTTCTATCTTCCCTCATATCCTGCTACTGGTGTGTCATGATATAACTGAATTATTTCCATCCTTAGTTTTTCATCCTTTGGTACATATATCTTTCCCTCTTTTAATACCAAATCTTTCTCTATCTGCTATTCCTCCCCTCTTAATACTTTCATCCCAGCCTTCTTTATCTCCTCTACTACTCTAACTACTTCTTTGTCCTTACTCCTAGCTCTTTTTATTTTTTCTACTATATCTACCTCTGGTCCTTTTATTACTACCTCTTGTAAACTACATAACCAACAGTCCTTTAGAAATATTTGATTATTATTATCTTTTTCTACTCATATCTTCTAATCCAGTCTTCTGCTAAGTATATCTGCCTTCTCCATTTTCATCTCTGGCAGATGCTTTAAAGTAAAATCAAATCTGGACAAGTATAAGGCCTATCTAGCCTGCCTTTGATTTAACTTTTGTGCCTTTATAAAATATTCCAAATTCTTATGGTCTGTCTAGACCTCAAACTTGAACTTGGTGCCTTCTAACAAATGCCTCTATGTTTCTAACCCTCTTATCACTACTAACATCTTCTTATCATGAATCTCATAATTTTTTTCTGTCTCATTCAATGATTTTGAGAGGAATGCCACTAGCCTTCATTTACCATTCTTATATTCTATTGATAATGCCCCTTTCATTGCATAATCCAATGCATTTATCTCCATCCTCATTTTTTAATTCAGATCCAGTACTGCCAACACTGGTTTCTTTGTGAATTTTTCTCTTGATCTCTTAAATACTTTCTCCTGTTTTTCCATCCACTTCCATTTCCTATCTTTCTTCATCATGTTGTGCAATGGTCTTGCTATGTTTGCAAAGCCCTGAATGAATCGATGATAATAATTTGCCAATCCTAAGAACTTCTGAACATCCTTGACACACTTGGATGTCAGCCAATCCAAAACACCTTTCACCTTTTCTTCCTCCATCTTTATTCTTTCTGGCCTAATTACTTCTCTCACCTTTCACTTACACCTTTCACTTGCACTTTTCTAGTTTTATGTATAGATCATTTTCCACCAATCTCTTCACTACTTCCACTACTAATTCATCATGTCCTTCTTTCTCTTCTATTTCCACTATTACATCATCAATAAAAGCTGCCACCCTCCTCATGTTTATCAAATCTCTCAGTGACTCATTCATCATAGCTTGAAATATCACTGGTGAATTTGTTAATCTGAAAAACATGACAGTAGGTTCAAATGCCCCTTTGGGCATTGTAAAGACTACTTTCTATTTATCTCCTTTCTTGATTCTTACATTGTTATATCCCCATCTTAGATCTATCTTTGTAAATACTTTTTTCATATCAATGTTCTTGAGTACATCTAAAATGAGTGGCAATGGATAATTATTTTTCACTGTCCACTCATTGAGATATTGATAATCTTGCACCATCCTCTTTTTCCCATCCTTCTTTCCTATAAAGAATACTGGTGCTGTTTGAGGCAATTTTGAGGGCCTAATATACCCCTTCCTCAGTTGTTTCTTAATGAATTCACACACCTCTTCTCTTTCCTTCCTTGATAATGGATACACTTTCCCTTTTCTTGGTACAAACCCTTCCTTCATCTCTATTGCATGATCCCAAAGTTTTCTCATAGGTATCCTTTCACTCTGCTTCTTTCTAAATACCTGGATCCACTTATGAAAATGCCTTGGCACCAGCTTCTTGGCCTCCTCTTCTGACTTTGCTACCTCCTCTTCCTCATCCCAAATTTCCCACTCTTTTCATACCTTTCTGACATCTACCATCTTTCCTTTTTTTTCCTTTTTTGTTTTTTCACCTTTTCTTCCCTTTTTTTTCCTGCTTCTTCTTTCTTCTCCTCTTCCTTCTGCTTTTTGTTATGGAATGCTCTGAACACTGACAATTTTTCTTTTCTTTTATTTTCTCTGATTTTATATTTTGTTTTCTCTTCTTTTGGATTTATTTTTGGACAATAAAGAGGTATGTGACACTGCAGTCACATGACATGTCACATGAGGTGATTTTATAGGTCTAGAACATGGTAGAAGGATCTGAAAGATGATGTCAGGGCACATAAATGCAATATGGTGGTCTTGAGTGAAATATAAGATAGACATGAGAATGAAGTATGGACATAAGGGCAGGTTTAATTATTAGTAGCATGGACCAGGAGTATGTTGTATAAATAGGACTCTAATACAGCAGAGACTTCTTGTCGAGTTCTCTTGTGAAATCTGTTACAACTCAGAAACCTTAGTATTAGTTTGGGAGAAGAACCTTGTATAGGGTTTACATAAGGGAACTCGATGGAGAACTCTTTACAGGAACTATCCCTACTTATATATGTTGTAACATTGGTCCATGCTACGATTATGCTTCTTCTGCCCTAAGGTCTATGCTTCTACCTCATGTCCTATTACTCATTCACCATAAGGCCACCATGTTGTATATATGTGCCCTGACGTCATACTCCTTAATCTCCACTGTACATGTGTGCACCATGTGTACACCATGAGGAACCATTGTCTCTTGATGTCATCTCTAACCCTAACTCCTACTCTAGACTTTTCCCGATCCTTCTAGACCCTAAGTCCTTCTAGACTACTCTAGACTACTCCAGGCCTATGATGTAATGTCATGTGCCCCTATCTCTCTCTAGCTGTAGACTAATAATTACCTAAGATCCTAACCCTAACCCTAGAAGTCTGTCTATACTTTCATATTATAACAAAATCCCTACTTGATAGCCTACTGAGAGCTTTACTCATTAGTGTTGCTATTGGTCACTGGACTAGTGGTTGCCACAACATCTCCCACTTGCACTTCTCTCTACAGAAAGATAATTTAATTACAAATATGTTAATTACTTTTCCTTTTTTAATAATGGTAACATTTTCTTTATGCTCAATGTATATTCAGATAACTACCAAACTGCTTTAAAGTATCTCAAAGATACTGAAGTGAATCTTCAAAATGCTCTTACCATAGCTAGTAGCTTTAACATTAGGAATAATATCTGAGACCTTTCTTATCTCTTTCATTTATCTCATGGTGACTCTCTATTTGAGATTACAGACTCTTTGAACCTTAAACTTTCTAATCCTATCCAACAGATCCCCACTCAATACTCAGATAATGCTAACAATGCAAATTCAGTCATAAATCTATTCTCTCTCTATTCTAACTTCATGGAAATCAATAATCACAGCATTAATCCTGATATTTGATATCTGTCTGATCATGCTCCTCTTACCATCAATATAGTTATAACAAAAGAATTCATTCAAGACAAATAACATACTATTGTTAAAAACAGTAAGAAGGAAGAAAAATTCATTTCTGATCTTATCTATGCTATTATAAATATTAACACTTTGATTATTCCCAACAACAATTCTCTTGAACTCATTGTTCAAGAGTATACATCTACTTCAGAATTTATGTAGTACAAACATCCAAAAGTCACCAATATTACCAAATGATCCAAAGCTTGATGGAATAAAGAGTGTTAAACAAAACTCAGAATCTACAGGTCATTCAAGAAAATTGAAAATTAGAAGGCATTCAAAGAAACTGTCAAAAGGACAAAATAAATATCTTTCAACAACAAGATTCATGAAATTACATTAAGAAATTGAAGACCATGGGACCTAATAAATTAGGTCAATAAATGCCAACTACTGGCTATTGAAGCCTTGTAATATAATGGCTGACTATACATTGAGATCAATGATCTATGGCAAGCTCTTTATCAAATATTCAATTTGGCCCAAAATCATCAAATCAACATGAATATTTTAGACAAAATTCCATCAAAACTGCTGTTGATATAGCTTTCTTTTTCAAATAAGAAATTTACAAGTGCCATCAAAAAGTATAATAATTCATTTGCTTCAGGCCCTAACAAGATTTTGTGGAAGTATATCAAAGCAGTTGTTAAAAGCACTGAATGTTTAAAAAATATCATCAATATTGCTAATGTGTGTATTAACTTAGAATATTGGCCATTGCATTTCAGATCCTTGTTGTTGATTATCATTCCAAAGCTGAATAAGATATTCTATGATTCACCCAAATCATTTTGCTTTATTGTTCTCTTGAATACCTTAGGAAAGCTGATTGAGAAAGTTATTGGTGGAAGACTTCAATTTCATTTATCCTAATCAACTTGGAGGTCTCAAACAATACTTGACTATAAATACATGTGTTTTTATTACTCACCTTATTTGGTCAGGATAAGTTAAGAATCTTCAAAGAAGCACTTTGGTGTTTGATGTTGCCTAGTATTTCTTATATCTCAATCATCAACTACTTTCTCTTATATTGGAAAAAGCCAGTTTTAATTTTAAAGTTTCATATTTCTTCTCTGACTATTTAGTTAGTATGAAAACACAATTTTTATAAAACAATTTCATTTTATCTCTCTTCAATGTCAACATAGGTATAGGTTAAGGATCTGCCTTATCTCAAATTCTATCTGCTTTCTATATTTCTTCTATTTTTCATATTTTTGAAAAAAGAGTAAAAAACCTAAAAATCTCTGTTTCATTTCTTTCATTTGTAAATGATAGACTTTTCATTTCTCAAGAAAAATCTCTTGAAAAAACAAATTCATATTTCTTTTTTAGTTATAATATTATTTCCTTCTTACTAGAACAGTTTAGTCTTGTTATCAAATGTGAGAAAACTGAAGTTTTCACTTTTATAGATTGTATAGCCTCTTTGATCATTCTCCTTTGAACCTTAGCTGTATTGGAGGTCCTTATTCTTCAACCTAAAGATTCATGGAGATATCTCAGGTTTATTTTTGACAGAAAGCTTTTATTTTATCAACATATCAAAGCTCTTATCAAAAATACCTTCTATATAGAACATGTATTCTTCCTATAGCTCTTTATGGCTTTCCTCTATGGTATTACAATAAAGCACCTCTTTTACACCTGCTTAAAAAGCTTAGAAAATTACAATACCAAGCTGTTTTATAAATCTTAGATGTCTTCTGTACCTCTCCTTCTATAGGAATCAAAATAGTGATGACTTTGATCCTCATCTATTTATATCTTCAAAAACTAAGTGGAAAACTTCAATTAATAACTTCCATGTTCCCTTCCAATTATAAGATCAAGTCTCTCTTTGAAAAGAGACATACTGTCAATTTCCATCCTTATTGTCTTTTTTAGAAAATATGACTTTCAAACAATACTTAAAGATAAAAAGTTCTGTTACTAATACTAATAATTGTCTCAACAGAGTTTTTCCATCTTTTGACTTTCTAAATAGCAAATTTTCCTCTGAGTTGAGATTAATTGATATTTTTTCTAGTCATTTTTCATTTCATAAAGCTAATCACTGCAACAAAGAGAACAAAGCTGCCTATCACTACAAACTTGATGATCTTGTGCTCAATATTTCATCTAATTCCCATACTACCATTATTGTTTCTAATGTTAGTATTAGAAACAACATTGCCACATTAATTGCATGCATTTATTCATTCTCCAGTCCTATCAAAAAGATGCTTTATCATGCTGTTGATATCACCATGATAGAGGCAGAATTATTCATAATCAGATGTGAAATTAATTAGGCTGTTCAAATTTCTAATTTCTCTGATATTATTATCATCACTAATGGTATATATGTAGCATAAAGAATTTTTGATTCTACCATCTATTCTTATCAACTCCAATCAATTGCTATTTCAAAAGACCTCAAATTGTTTTTTGATAAGCATTCATCCAATTTCATCAATTTCTGGAATTGTCCTAGTAAGGAAAAATGGCCTCTTCATATGTTAGTAGATAAAGAAACAAAGAAATTCAATCTTATTCCACTTTTTTCTTGAAAAACTTTATAAGACTTCAACAAGAAGGAAGAAAGTGACAATATTATCAAACAATTGCATATAACTTTCCAAGCATTGGACCTCAAGGAAAGACAGTTCCTCAATCTATTAAATGATAATCTAACAGATATTGAACCCTTGTATACTAAAGAGGAGCTATGAATCAAATAATTCAGTCATTCCAATTTACTATGCACTAGAGCTATGAGAGCTATCACAAATCACACTCTAATAGGAGAATACTAACTAAAATTTTTTCTGAGAGAAGAATTCAGTTGTCTATGTGGATTATATTGAATTGAATCAAAACATTATATTCTTCATAAATATAGAAGGTTTAATAAGTACTGTAACCTAATGAGAGATACCATTAGCTAGTTTGTCTCTTTGTTTAAATTTAACCTGAATGTCTTTTTCTTCAGGGAAAACATTATATAACAAAGAAATATTTTTGTCTAGCTAGTAGCTATTTATTTTGTTTCTTTTTGTTTCTCCTTTGTTTTTTTTCATTCTCTATTGTTCCCTGTTATTTGAGTCCTATGTAATATAGTTACAAAGTAGTTATTACAGACTGCTTTCATGCCTTGTGTAATAAATTGTTGATTTAAAAAAAACAGAGTCTCTCATTCATATATATTATACCTATCTCAAGCCTACTTGAGGTTATGGGTTTAATTTCTTAGTAGTCCTTTGTGTTGGGTTACTGCATAAAAATGTTAGAGTATAATACTCTATATATAATTCTTCCTATAGGTATAAACTGCCATCATGTTCTATGTAATAAAATTAAAAAAAGTTTGTCAACATGCTCACATATTGTGATGAGTTCCAATGAACTCAATGTCCTAAGTGTTTTCAAGACAGGAATCTCTTTGTCTTAGCTTGAATATTGACTATAAGCAAATATTATATAGAGAGAAGGTGTGGAAGCAATGGATGCTATTTACTATTAAAACTTCTCAAGCGGCTGTTGGCAACTTGTAATGGTATAAATGACTAGTGGGAGGATCTCCAAGAGAAAAGCATTCAGTTTCAATTGTTCTGAGAGAAATAGTAAGCAAATCTCAGAGAACTTGGCCTTTAATCTGGATGTTATGATTGAAAACTAAGGGTTAAGTTGACAAAAGAATCTTGTATTAGGTTAACACAAGAGAACTTCATGAAGTTCCAAGTACAAAGTGTCTACCTTATATATACTTGGCTAATGGTCTGTGGTATACTAAATTTAGCCTACTCTAAAGAGCATGTTTACTATATGCCATTGATATGTGGTATAATATTATTGTTCCAGAATCTTCTACAATGTTCTGTATAATATATGATCATATGACTATGACTGGTGACTTTGTTATATAACATCACTCTAACCCCTAATCTTAAGTTCAAAAATAAGAAAATAAATGGAAAATAAAATGGAAATTAGAAAAGAAGTTAAAATGAATAAAGTCTACTGTCTTTAATTCTAACACTGGAAACTGTTGTAACAACCACTTAGTTATGACTATATTGGTGGAGATTATAAGAGAACTTAATAGGGAGTTCTGTAAAATTTAGCTATTACTTATATATTTATATTTGGTGTTTGGTTTATATACAATACTTCTACTTTTACTCTGAAGTCTATAATATAATCTATTATGTAGAATCTTCTACTATTTTTTATAAAAGAACTAGCTTTACCATTTTCTTTTCTATATCTAGTATCATATTTGAGTTCTTATTTATCATCTGCTATCTTGCTTGCTATTAGTCAGTCACATTTATTGTCTATTACATTATTTGTTGCCTCAAAAGATAAATATCTCAGAGAGTTCCAGAATATGGAACATGACTGTATTTACCTAAAAAATGGTAAATATCTAGAACATAATTGTAAGTATAGTTGTAAGTAGCATAACTAAAATATTGTTACAAACTTTATTCAGCTTATATCTCCACAACTAGTAGACTGTTTTTTACAAACTAAGTTATACTGGAAAGCTTCAAATGAGGGCTATCTGTACATATGTGGGTTGTACAAAAGTTATAACAGATTACTGAGATATCAGACTATTAGTAACTATAAGTTTCATTGGCTATTATCTTGGGAAAAACTAAATAGATTCCTATGATTAAAAATACATTGGAGAGTGTTCATCAAAAAGTTTCTAATAATATATAATACATTATATATAAATCAATATTTATAGAGATACAAGCATATAAATGTAGTGACATAATTAGTTACTTTATAAAATTAGCCTGATATGCTATGATAGATAAATACTTCTGTATTTAAAGATTAAACCTTAGACTTAACAACATCATTTATCATCAGTTTTTATCAATAATTATCAATCATTATCCCTCATTATCATTGACATCTGTATTGATATTAATCATTATTGTCATTATTATTGAACTTCTAAATCACTCCCAAACCTCTAAGAGTACATTCAAGGTTTAGATATCACAAATAAGTAAGTAGTTTATTTTGTGATAAATACTTATCTTAGAGAGTTCTGGAATATGAAATATGACTGAGGTAAGTAATTATAACTACTTGAGTTATATCATATAGAACAAATAACAGTAAAGGGTGAAAATTTATAATAGTAGTCCTATTAAGAGCAATTTATACTTACTAGATTTATTTGTAAGCAGTATAGATGACAGATTGGATAAAGTGACTTGTTGGAAGATGAAGATAGAAGAGGCTTAGAAGTGTTACTATTGTTATAGAACACTTTGAACACTGACAATTTTTATTTTATTTTATTTTATTTTTCTGATTTCATATCAATTTACTTTTCTTTTTTTTGATTCTGGACAATGAAGAGGTACATGACACTGCAGTCACATGACATGTCACATGATGTGATGTCATAGGCCTAGAACATAGTAAAAAGATCTGGAAGATGATGTCAGGGCACATGTATACAATATGGTGGCCTTGAGTAAGATATAAGACAGACATGAGGACAAAGCATGAACATAAAGACAGGTTTAATTATTGTTAGCATAGACTATATGTAAAACATATATATAGGACTCTGATTTAGTAGAGACTCCTTACCGAGTTCTCTTGTAACCTTTCTACTTGATATCTACTTAAAAGATTTACTCACTGTATAGTCATTGGTTTTTGTGACTAGTGGTTGCCACAACAACTATGCAAATAGGACAATTTTGGCTTTAATAGAAAGACATTATACCTAGCTTAATCTCATCATATAAACATATTTTAAAAGAGTGGATTTGAATAAACTTAAAGTAAGTATGATATAATTCTAAGTTGATTATCAGACTAAAGAATATATATAGTAACTATTATTCTTGAATACAGAAAGTTTTTTTCTACTAATACTACTGTTATGTATATTCTGGATTGTTGGGTACTATGAAGATTGTTGTTCAGAACTCTATGAGAAATAGAAAGATTTTGGTCTTCAAGTTAATTTTATATTTGTGGTCAGGAATAGCTAAGAATGATAGAACTCTTTAGAAGAATATACTTGGAAATGATAAATATCTATTATAAGCATCTCTACAGTCTATACTAATTAAGTAGAATAGTTATGATATAAGCAAGAAATAATGGGGACAGAGTAGCCAGGTATCTTGATGGAAATGTCTAAAAAGTTGTTTAAATAGAGAAAGTATAAAGAAATACTAATAGAACTGATAGTAGTAAGTATAATTCAGAGTGGCAATACTATGGACTTATGTCAGAGTTCTTGATGATTGTCTAATATCATGGGATTCCATTTGGGTGATAAACATTACAGACTTTTATAATAGTCTAAAGCTTGCTATGTAAAAGTGTCAGGTTGTCAGAATTATGAATAATAGACTTTATTGTATTTTTCCTCTTATTTTGTATTTTTATTTTTCATTTTTGGGATTTAGGATAGGGTTAGTGTGATGTCATATGTCATGATAGAACATAATAGAAGATTTGGGAAAGAATAACATCATTACAATGTATTTAATATATATTGATCTTATAGATAATATATGGTCTTTAGGGTAGGTTAATGGTACTGTATAGTACAGACCAGTAGCCTAGTGTATATCAGGAAGACAGTTCTATACTGAGTTCTCTATTGAGTTCTCTTATGTAAACCTTATATAAGGTTTTTTCTTTTAATCCACTCTAATAAGATTTTAAGTTTGTAACACAGATTCTTTTATAGTAACCTCAGAATGATTGCACTAGGTAGTCAGAAACATTAATAGAATGATCTAAATATTTGACAGAGTTTGGGAGCAGGAATAGCAGAGTTGACTTGACAAATTCTATAAGATTAGTAGTAGTTAAGATCTAAAAGAGAAAAAGTCTACAGGTTTAATAATAGATATTGAACATGGACCATCATATCAAATATACACTTTAACTATAACTATACACATGGGCCATTTTTTGGACCTATCACATACCATCTAACCATATCTAGCATTTACACCTATTCACCCTCTTCCAATATATCTGTTATAAAACAACTTCTATTCCCTTATTTTTTCTTTTAAGATATGATAATTACTACTTTAGGCAAAGTTCTTATAAGAAGGTCATATGACCACTATCACATGACTTGATATACATAATATAAAAGTTGATAGAATATTCTCAATAAGTATTACATCATAAGCTTTAGAATAGATATAAAAATGTTGTGCACAAATCATGTATTGTACAATAAGTATAAGTAGTAGGCAAATCTAACAGAACTCCTTGTTGAGTTCTCTTGTAATCTTCATTTATACTTTTGTTCAGTTGTTCTAACATATTTCTTCTCAAATTTTCAATTGTCCTATTTATATAACAGCTTTTATATATCTTCTGAATACCTTTTTTTTAACTTTTAATACTGTTTTTCAAATTTCTTTACCAACTCTTTTGCACTTTTTATATTTCCTAGTCTCTTCCAATGTCAAAGTTTAATCTCCAAATATTAACATCTTCTATAGTAGATTACTCCTATAAAAACTCTATGTATAATTTATTTTTCACAATAGATCATTTATGCTAATCTTTACAAGTACTTTATCTTCTATAATAAAGTTTGCTCTTATTTGAATCTGATCTCTGTCTTGAAAAAGAGACCCTCTTGACAGATATTTGATGAGAAAAAACATAAGGAGACCTATTACTTTTTATTATCTTGTGCCTTTTACTATTTATCAATAATTTTCTACTATTTATTCTGGATACTTCCATCAGAGTGCCTGACTACCTGGACAACATCATTTCTAGGTTATGTCAGTATTGTTCTACCAGATTGGAATATGCACTAGAGTATTTAGGATACTTACTGCTCTTAGGAGACCTCATTTCATTCTCTTAGGTTTTTCTTGGAGATGTTAGACATAATTCAGACTTGGGTAGGAAGATGTCTACAGAAAAAAACATAGAGATTGGATAAAGTACTTAGACTATATTTATAATATGTATATACAGACTTATGAACAATCTTAGCTTCAACTTATAATGACAAAAGTAAGTATATTGATATCAGAGATGGATTAGATAACTAGAATTTGATGTTAACTTAATGGTTGATTATCAGACTAGCTATTATAGAGTAACTACTAGCCTTATATATAGAGAAATGTGCTTGAAACACAGTAGAGCTCAAGTGAAGATAGAATAAGACTATTGGAGTTATTTTTACTTTGGGTGATATCAATGCCTTTGTTTGGCTTTTATAGATAACCAGATTTGGATAGTTTTGATCTATGTTTTTACAGAAACAGAGATTAGATATGAATAAGAGCTTACTTTGCTGTAGAAGATAAAATACTCATAGTGTCATCTTTATAAAAAATACAACATAAGATAGAGATGAAGTACAAACCTTACAGAGAAGAAAGTACTCTTGAATAATAATAGAAGCTAATCTTTGTGGAGAAGAGTGCAGTTTTGGGAATAGATACTATTATTATGAAGGAGAATTATAATCCAAAAATAAAAATAATAAGTGATATAAAGAAGAATATTACTCAGGAGAGATAAGTACCATCTTTCAGAAAAAGATATAACTCAGATATGAGTTGAACTTTATTTGTGTTGGAGATAAATACAGATTAGAGTTTGAACTATGATAGGAGATAAACACTGTATATATTATAGACTTAGGTTTCACTTAGAACTTGAAGTGTAAACTCTGTACCTCTTGTAAGAGAACTTATCTCTGACCTTGACTTTGTTAAACTCTATAGTGTTTTTACTCTATTAGCCAGTACTCTACCTCTATTAGACTTTATAGTTTTTTTTGAGTGACTTTGCTAAATATGACTAAACTCTATAAGCATATTATTAACCTCTAACCTCCTATATACACTCATTGTAAATTTTCTTTCTTCCTTTTCCAGTAAAGTTCTAGATATTTCCATTATAGTTCCTAACTATTTAGCTATTATTATTCTTTTCTTATATTAGTACTGTTCTATTAAATTGGAATGAACTCTATTAGTATTTAGAATAGTTGACTTGGCTTCATTTTATTTTATTTCTCTTTTATTTTTATTTTCCATTTTTCCATTTATTTTTTTAATTTTGCACTTAGATAAAAGAGTGTAATATAATATTATGCATGATTATCAGACATGTTACAAAGTGTGATGAAAATATGACACATATCACAGTTATATGTCACACAATCACATAATATAGAGAAGATCACAAAATACTCTGAAATAGATAATATTATGTAGTATAGCTATAGCATATGGATCTCATAGAAAGTATATAGTATTATGACTTAAAAACCTTAGAGTTGGTCAATAAGCAAAACCTTGTATAGGATTATACAAGAGAACTTTGTACAAAATTGTCAATTTTTTGTACTAAACTACAATGGTCCATGCTATTACTTTTCTAGCCTACCCTAAAGACCATATAATTACCTTAAGACCAACATATGTTCTATATATTGTTATAATATTATCCTTCTAAGCCCTTCTACATTCTTTTCTATAGTCTCATGACTTGTGACTATTACTGTGAGCATGTCATTTGATGTGACTGATGTGACAGTATGATCATGATGTCACTCTAGCCCTAACCCTAAGTTCAAAAAGGAAAAATAAATTGAAAAGAAAATAAAAAGAAAATATCAAATAAAGAAATGAGTATCCAAGCTTTGTATATCCAACATATAGACTTTAGGATAGGTCAGTTGTAGCATGTACACAGATCATGGTCTGTGGTATATAAGGTAGAGTAGTTTGTAATAGAAACTTTATTAAGTTCTCTTGTATTACTTAATACAAGAGTATGTTTTTTATCTTAAATTTGAGACTTAAGTTATAATACCCAAAACTATAGATATCTAAATAAGTAGACTGTAAAGAATAATTATCGTTTATCTTTAATATTGGACATTATAGGAAATATTGGTACAAAGAAAGTATTTACTAAGTTAGATTTACAATGGAGTTATAATAATGTATGAATAAAGAAGAGCAATTGTTGTGTCAACCACTAGACTGATTTGTCCAACGGTCTCACTAACGAGTAAAGCTCAGAATGGGCTATAATGTGGGGATTCACAAGAGAACTCGACAAGGAGTCTCTGCTAAATTAGCATCCTATATATACTAAATATATCTGGTCCATGCTACAACCTCATGTCCGCCTCATTTCCTACTCAAGGCCACCATGCTGCATACATGTGCCCTGATGTCATCTTCTAGATCTTTCTACTATGTTCTAGGCTTATAATGTCACGTCATGTGACTGAGATGTCACATGCCTCTTCATCGTCCAAAATAAAAAGAAAAAGAAAACAAAATCCTATAAAGTCAGAAAATAAAAGAAAAGGAAAATAAAAATTGTTTATGTTCCAAGCGTCCCATAACAGCAATGAGTAGAAGATAATATTCATGACTCTGAAAGGATTATTTGAACTAACAGTGATGTTATTTAGCCTAACAAACTCATCTGCAATATTACAGACAATAATAAATAAGATCTTATAGAACTTGATCAATATTAGAAATATTAAGACCTTAAGTTTGGCTCAGGTTGCAACTCAGGCAAACACTTAAGTAAGAATGAGAGATGAAGTCAATTTGTAAAGTATAAAGATACAGAATAGTATCTACAGCTATATATACCTAAAGACCATGTGTAATACATATGTAAGGAATAAGGAAACAGTGAGGAAAATATAATGAAGCCTCAACTACTACATGAGGTGCTGACTGATCATACACATTGCTAATATATAGTACAGCTGATCATTAAGTCATACCCTAACACCTGCTATCTATGGGCAAGCCATCTTCAAGATATGAGATATCAATTGTAACAAGAAAAGTAGTGAGTTTTATTGACAATGTGATAGTAGGAATAGAGAAAGAGAGAGAGTATGATAAAGTAGTGAAAGAGATAGTGAAAAGGTTAGCAGAGAATAATTTGTATGTAAAGCCAAAAAAGTATAAGTAAAGATGGTATTGGACTGGCTGACTTCCAAGAGAGTTAAAAATATTCAAAAGTTCTTAAAACTTGCCAACTATTATAAGTAAACCAGTTTATTAAAGATTTTATATTTATCACTAGGCTATTATATAATCTGATAAAAAAGAATCAGAAGTGGGACTGGACAAAGAAGCAGGAGAAGGTATTTGAGAAGTAGAAAAGAGAGTTTTACAAAAGAACTAGTGTTAGCAGAATCTAATTTAGATAAAAAAATGAGAATGAAATTTAATTTATCAGACTATGTAATAGAAGGAATGTTGTCAATAGAGTGCAAAGATAGACAATGGAGGCTAGTAGCATACTTATCAAAGTCTCTAAATAAGACTGAGAAAAACTATGAAATTTATGACAAGAAAATTTTAGCAGTAATTAGAGGGTTGTAAAACTGAAACAGTTTATTAGAGAGTATCAAGTTCAAGTTTGAGGTTTGAACAGACTATAAGAATTTAGAATATTTTATAAAGGCACAAAATGTGAATTACAAGCAGGCTCAATATCTGTCTAGATTTGATTTTACCTGGAAATATATACCAGAGACAAAGATGAAAAAGGTGGATTGATTGAGTAGGAGGCTATATTAGAAAGTGGAAACAGAAAATAACAATCAAGGATCACTAAGGGAGGAATGGATTCAGGGTTTGGTAGAAATAGTATTAGAAGAACTAGAAGTAGATATAATATAAAAAAGGCTAGAGAAAAAGATAAAAAAGAAGAATTAATATTAAAAAAGAAAAGGTATTATAATCCTAAGCTTGGCTTAGGTTGCAAATTGGGCAAAAACTTGAGAAAGAAGTAAGAAGATGATCAATTAGTAAAGCATAAGGATACATGTTTGTATCTACTTCTATATATACATAATAACCATGAGAAATATATATAGCATCCTTGAAGAAACAATAAGAAAGAAAGGAAAACATAAGGAGAATACAAGATATAGTAAATATAAGTTAGAAATGAAACAAACCCTAGCATATGTTCAAGTCATGTCAAATATGAGACAAACATCTGTTAAACATGAGATAGTGATCATAATAGAAGATGTATACCAAAGAATGAAGAATTCAGGGTAAATATTATCCAGTTACATCATAATGTGCCAGCAGTAGAATACAAAGGTAGATAAAAGACAACAGAGTTGGTGACAAGAAATTATTAGTAGCTGAAAGTGACAAATAATGTAGAAAGATATATGGACAGATATAATATGTGTTAGAGAATGAAGAATAGAACAGAGATATCAGCAGAGAATTTAATGGAGAATGAAGTACTAGGAAAACTATGAATATATCTGATAGTTGATTAAAAAGTTGCTGTTAGAGGGAAAGATGCAATCATAGTTGTTATGGAACACTTTGGACCTAACATTTTATTTTTCTTTTATCTATTTTTCTTTTTGATTTTATTTTTATTTTTATTTTATTTTTCTTTTAGGACGATGAAGAAGGCACATGACAAGAAAGTCACATGACAGGTCACATGATGTGACATCATGAGCCTAGAACTTGATGGAAGGGTCTGGAAGATGACATCAGGGTACCTGGAGTATACATGGTGGCCTTGAGTAGGACATAAGGGCAGGGTTATTTATTAGTAGCATGGACTATGAACCCTTTGTATAAATAGGACACTAATTAAGAAGAGGCTCCTTGTCGAGTTCTCTTATGAATTCTCATATTATACTTCTGCTTTGAGGTTTACTTGTTAGTGAGATCATTTGTCATTTGTGATAAGTGGTTGCTACAGCAATAGTGATATATGTTATAAGATGAGAGTGTGGACAGACTTTGGCTAGGGTTAGGGTTAGCTGGACATAGAATAGTAAATAATTATTAGTCTACAATGGATGGAGAGTATGTGATCTGGAAGTCATGTGATATAGGCTAAAGTAGTCTAGAGCAGTCTAGAAGGACTTAGAATCTAGAAGGATCGGAAAGAGTCTAGAGAAAAGTTAGGGTTAGGGATGACGTCAAGGGACAATGGTTCCTCATGGTGTACACATGGTACACACATGGTGACAGAGATTAAAGAGTATAATGTCAGGGCATATGGGCATAGTATGGTGGCCTTGAGGTAGAAGCATAGTGGATGAGCAATAGGACATGAGATAGAGGCATGGACATAAGGGCTAGTAAATATTGTTGTAGCACAGACCACATTGTATTTATATAAATAGAGGAGCAATGCAGTAAGGGCTTCTTGTCAAGTTCTCTTATAATCCCTACTACTAGATAGCCTACTAAGAGCTTTGCTGAAGTTAGCATACTACAAGTGCTGTTCCGGTGAGTGGTTGCTACAACAATATATAATAAGTTGTCTAAGATGACTCATTTTGTAGCAATAATAGAAGAAAAATCAGCAGAAGGGCTGTTTAGAAACAATATGTGAAAGTTATATAAATTGCCAAAAAGTGTGATATCAGATCAGTATTATAACTTAGACTTAAGTATTTGAGTAAAATATATATCTCTAGTGTATAGTCTGTGCATACTTTATATCTAGTCTGTCCTAAATATTATAAGTCATATATTTAAGAGTTATCTTATCATAAGATATATGATATTAGCCTTCTCTTGTGATATATGATGTTGTGACTGTGACTGTGACAGTCATGTGTGATGCTACATTGTTTCCCTTTTGCTAGGTCCAAAATAAAAAGAAGAAAAAAAGAGAGAGAAAAGGAATAATAAGAGAAACTTAAATAATAGAAGAAAATTAGAAAAAAAACAAGTCTACGATTCTTGAATATGACAATCAGAGTTACAGTTTGTAGCAGAATCAACAAAGGAGTTAAACAAGATGTTAGAAATTGAAGTTGTTGATAGCATTCTACTATTAAGTAGATAAGAAAACAGAATGCATAAACCAAGAGTTAGAATAGTACTTGTGGTTCTTTGTGGATTATAAATGGAAAGATTGGCTACAGTAGTTGGCTACAGTAGTGTTATTCCAGAAAATGCTTTTTTGTAAAAAAATATACTCTAATTGAGTTTTCAAGCACTTAAGACTTATTTAAAGGCTTTAGTGAGAAAACTTAATACTCCTAAACACTGTCTCAGACTCTCTTGAGTAGAAACCTACTTGAGTAATAGTGTTTTAGTCATTAATCAAACTAGATCTCAGAAAACAAGTTCTTTAGGAATATAAGATGTCATAGTACTTGTAAAAGAATAGCTATGAATAATAAGCACTTAAGTATAAATAGCATTGCCACAAACATTCAAATAGTAAAACAAGTCAAGAACATGACTGTTTGGAAGCTGGAAGAGTCAAGAATAGGCTTGTGTCAGAGTTGAAAGTAATAGATATTGCTTTATTTTTATTTTTATGTCACTTTCACAAACTGTCACATAGAATATTATAGAAGGTTCTGGAACAAAATAATATTATACAGTATGTATTATACATGTTAATCTTAAGGAAAACACATGGCTCTTTAGGGTAGGCTAATAGAAGTGTAGTACAGACTAGTAGTCTAGTGTATATAAGGTAGACAGTTTTGTATCTAGAACTTTATTGAATTTTCTTGTGTTAACTTTAATACAAGATTCTTCTCTTTGACCTACTTTAAGGTCTTTGAGTTGTAACAGCTTGTAAGTAGGGACAACCAGTGAAAACAACTAAAGATAAAGAAAACTGGTACTTGCAAGTAAGAAAAAACTATTGGGCCAATATTACATAGAAAATAAAGAGAAAGTTATATGCTTCTAAAATCTCAGCAGTCTTTCTTATGGTTCCAGTCTTCATTTCCTATGTCTATTCTCTGTACTTCTAGACTAATATATAAGTCACAAGTGAAGAAGAGAAAAATAGTGAATTCTACCCAAATTTCCCCACTTATGAGCAGTTTAATCAAGTAAGTATTACTAGTATCTTCTATTACTTTTAGGCAAGTTTTGGAGAGTTCTAACAGCCTGGAAAAGGCTGGCAAGATGAGTGTCAGTTAGTATTATTAGTTGTAAGATTTGACTTGATAGTGCCTTCAGAATATATTATCTAGGATGGAAGAGTTGTTAGAAGCTCTTAAGGAGCTTTGCAATATATTTACTACATTTTCCAAAAAAACTTGTTACACAGTATAAGATCCACTGTTTAGAAGTGTATTAGTAAGAGAAAGCATTTGTAAGCAGATGTTATCTATATATTCCTTTCTAACTATATCCTTTCACATCTATAAAAACTTTTTCAGAGGTTTTATATGTTTTTATATTTTGTTTTTATCTCTTCTCTCAGTTCCTAATACTGATATTATCTTCTTTGAATTCTTCAGCACATAGTTAAGAGCTAGTACTGCATAGTTCCTATTGCACTATAGTATAATCTCTTTTCTGCTTAACTTCTACCAATACTCTTCCAATGTATTTTGTAATTTTTCTATAGATAGTTTCATTTTCTGGGCATATTCTTTATCTAACAATCTCATTACTTGACTAATATTTACCACTAGATGAATTCTCATAGAAACTAACAGTTTTAACTTCACTTCATTTGCTAATATAATTTCTTCTATTATATAAGGCCCTATATACTACTTTATCAACTTCTTTATAGGTTTCTTCTTAAATACCAGGTTCTTTATGTTTAACATTACTTTATTGTCTATCTTTCATTCTTCTACTTGCTTTCTTTCCTTGTTTACTTGTCTCTTTATTTTCTTCTATACTTTCTTAAATACTGTCCCAGCTTCCTTCTAAATCTTCTTCATTTTCTCTACAAACTCTATTACTTTCTTTACTTTTTCTTTTTTTCTAATATCTGCTTCTATTCTTAACTCTCTTTCATAATTTGTTATAAACAAAGATTCCTTTTTTGTTGAGTGAACTATATTGTTTACTACAAACTCTGCTGATAAGAGTCAGACAGAAAAGAGATTATACTAGGGTGCAATAGGAACTATGCAGTACTAGCTCTTAACTATTTCAAACTTAGATATTACCATAGTCTTCTATTTTATTGATTTTATTTTAGGTATATATGTTCCTCTACAAGTCTTCAAATTTTGTTCAGTCTCTATCAAACTACTTTGTGTCTGGAACTATACTCTTTGGTGTCATTGTCTCTGGTATTATTTTTACTAGTTTTGCTAGTTTTTGTATTCTAATGTATTTTTTTTACTTGATGTTCTTTCTATAGCCCTACAAATTCCTTCTTGTTATAAAACAATTTCTATTTCTTGTTTTTCTCATTTTATTTCTTATTTATTTATTTTTTGATAGTTTGATTATTACTTTAGGCAAAGTATTTGTAGACATAATATTACTAGAACATATAATAAGCTATATGGTAATGAGTTAATGATCATAGACTATATAATTGTATTCAGATGGCCAGAAACTTATATCAAAACATCTAGAAGATCAGCTAATAAAAGAAAGAGGTTCACAGCAGCAATAGGTGAAATTGTCATATACAAGTCCACCTGTCCGGAAAACTACATCCCCGCAGTGATGCCACCTCTGAACCCTACAAGCCCGCCTTCCACGGCAGCCACCTTTCTCACAACACATCTTATGGCAGTGCTGCAACCCTCCGGGTATTCCATCTTCCACGGCGGAGATACTCCTATTCAACTCAGTCTTCCATGATGGAGTTGCTCCTATCAGTGTCTCAACACTGAAACCTCCGCTCGGGGTAATAGGGGTTTTACCACTGAAACCCCGAGTATCTCCTATAACATCCGTTTATATATAAGACTAGTAGTTACACTGTAATTCGCTAGTCTGATAATTGACAAAGATAATCTCTTATTGAACTCAATCTCCGGTGTTCAATGGTGACACACCAATCAGTACTCACTTCCACTCGGATTTCCTCCCCTTCATCTGAAGTTGCAACCATGTGGCAGACAGACGGCACAGCACATAAGCTGAAGCCAAGGTCGTTCCACAAGTCCGCTCATCTCCGAGTCCATTCTGCGGACTTCCACCCCAGTGTGAACCGTGCCTGACAGAAATAGAGTAGTAATGGAACACTAGATAATACATGATAAGATTCAATAGCAAGGAATAGTAGGGCTGGCTTAATGAACTTTGTATAATTAAGTAGTGTTCAGGGTCACTGACTAATAGAAGTTGGAAACTCTGTATGATTTGGTATAGACATCTGCAATGTTAGTATATTATGTCAAGAGGATGGATGTAAAATAAAGCAGAACTTGTTTTAAGCAGATATCTATGATTAGTTACAATAAAAAGAGGTCAGATTAAGTATATAAACTTATCTGGAAAATAGATGTGGAAATCTGTAAGCTTGGATCAGTATCTAAGGTGTAAATCAAGCTTGGGAGTTTATCTATAAATGGACGACATAATATTAGGAGAGGCTAAGATCAATTTATGTATTATGTCTACTACTTGTTACATGATCATAATTTTGGGGGATCAGGGATTAGCAAGAAGAGGATTCTTAGCTAATCTTAGTCAATTTCCAGACTAGAGAGTATCTACTTGGTCTTATATACTGAGTCTGTAGTTAGACCTGTAGCTAGTAAATAATAGTGTAGAAGATAACTAAGAAGATGTTATAGAGACAGTTTCCAGGAAATAGGACAACTGGGAGTCTAGGTGATAGGTTGCTAGAAGATGAAATATGAAAAGTATTATGACTTAAGCTCTTAAGTAGAGATAAAAGACAATTTTTGTATTGAGTAACATAAAAGAACTCAATATAGTTCCAAGTACAAGATAGTCTATCTTATATACTACAGACTATGGTCTGTGCACATACTACAACTAACCTACTCTAAAATATATGTGGTTTCTATAAGGCTAATATATTATTACTATATTGTATAATATCATCTATTTCAGAATCTTCTACATTTTTTCCTGTGTCATATGAATGTGTGACTGTGACAAGTGTCATGCCTCTTTCATACTTTGTGACTTGTATGATGTTTTTTTTTGAATCAAAAATTTATTACATAGAATGTGATAGCAGGCCATGATAGCTATATCATAATTACATACAAGACAACCAACTATATAAAAGAAGAAATGAGATAAATGAGATAAAATGAGAACAAAAATGAGATAGAAAAGCAAGAGGAAAGTTAAAGGAAGTAAGAATGTATAGTAAAAAATGCTATGATAACTAGATAATAGTACCTTTGAACAAAAATACTCTACAGTTAAATTCCAAAAAGAAGGTGAAGTGATCTATTGAATCTCTTCTCAGAATCCAATACTTGTTAAACCTTCTACACTTATGTAGAATATAATATCTAGTTTTGATGGGGCAGTCACCATATGGACAACTGAAATCTTTCTGACAGAGGAATCTCAACCTGTATTCACCAATTGGAGTGTGATTAACAATTACTCTTGTTGCTCTTGTACAAAGAAAGTTTGAATGCCCAAAGTATTTGAGCCAAGTACCACCTTTAGAATACAAAGGTTCTAAAGAATTGTTATCTTCATCACATAGTTTGAGGAACTAATGTTCCTTTAAGTCTGAGACTTAAAAAGTCATCTTCCAAGTGGCTAGGATATTGTCACATTCAATTTTCTTGCTGAAGTCCTGAGATGACTTGTAAGAGTAAACAGAGATGGAGTAGAAAAGTTTTGATTCCCTATCAATAGCTTTATGAAGAGACCAATTGCAACGACTTGAGCATTTCTGAAATTCAATTGAGTTGTTGGAGTTTTCAAGGAAGAACCTTCTGAGCTTATTTAAAATAGACACAAAATGAACTTGAAATAGATGTGATGAAGAGTCAAAAATTCTTTGTGTGGTATGGAGTGAATCTATAATGACAATAATTTGAGCAATGTTAGATATATTGGTAGCCTGATTGATACTACATCTAATAGCAAAGAGTTCAGCTTCAGTAGTTGTAATGTTCACAGCATAATGTGTGGTTTTGATGATGAGTTTGTTACAGACATGAATATAAGTAATGGAGGTGGTAACATTATTTTTGATACTAGTATCCATAACAATGAGAGCATAGGAGGGATCTAAAGAGGAGACAATTGCTACTTCATTCAGTTGGTGTAATCAAAATATGAGACTATTTATGCTTTACTTGTTAAAAAAATAGAAATAGAAACAACTAGGGAAAATGTCAATAATATGAGAACTAGTGAAAATTCCTTGTTAAGTGGATCAAATGCAGGAAATACTTTATCAAATCTATTGTTCATATCAATGACAGGACCTTTGATTACTTCCCATTGTTGAGGAGAGAGCAAATCTAATGAAACATAATGAGGATCATTGTATAGTGACAGTCTTGACTCAAGTAGCAATCAAAGAATATGATTGTAAGGTAGTGAATAGGGTCTAAGTTGAACCCTTCCACTGAGTTTACACAGATGTAAATAGATGGGAATAAGATCTACAATTGCTTCAATACCAAAAGAGGGTGAGGTATGAAAGGTACCAAGGATCCAGGTTGCTATTCTTCTTTGCATCTTATTTAATTCCTTGAGATGATATGATAGCAGTGCTTTTTTGTAAAACTATAGTTGTAAACCATACAAAATGATAGAAAGGAAGCAACTTCTGTATAAAAGTTGTTTCTAGGGAGGGATGAGGCTATAAACTGAATTTTCAAGGATCTTCATGCACTTGACAGTTGATAACACTTTGTTTGTATAATAGTTGATGTGTTGGTGGAATAATAACTTTTTGTTAAAGATGAATCCCAGATATTTCCATGTGTTCCTGGGGTGTAGAACTGGGCCTCCTAAAGTAGAAATGTTGAGAGAGGGGGATCAAATACTCCATGTAACCTAGAAAAATGAAACACCTTTATCTTTCTGTATTCTATAATGAGACCAAATTTCTCTAAAAGAAAAGAAGTAATATTATAACTACAAAAGAGAAAGAAGTTTGAGATTATTAGTGTTTTACTCTGGGCAACAATAAGTCCATTATCAACAAAATATAAAATAAAAACTGGAATTTTTAGGGTTTTTGGGCATTTTTCAAGAATATGAAGAACTGAGGCTAAATATAAAGCAGATAAAATAGGAGACAGAGCTGAGCTTTGTTCCACTCCAATGTCAATGTTAAAAAAGGGAGAAGAAAGGTTGTTCCAAAAGTACCAAGTTTTCCTTTCTAATAGATAATTTGAAAAGAAATGCACAACCTTGGAGTCAAATCTAGCTTTCCCAAGGATGAGAGAAAGTATGCAATAATTTAGTGATAGGAAGAATTGGGCAATGTCAAAAGCCAGAGTTCTGGTTATATTGTTCTTAATCCATCCCAATTAGATAAAATGAGTGAGGGTGACCCCTACATCAGTTGTTGACTTGAATAAATAAAGTTGTTGGAAATTGAATGGAATTGAAGATGCTCAACAATGACTTTTTCAATGAGTTTTCCTATGGTATTGAGTAGGACAATATGTCTGAAAGATTTAGAGGAGTTATACAACTCTTTGTTGGGTTTGGAGATAACTATGGATGTAGATGTTTTAAAGTGGGAAGGCCAATAACCCAGTTCAAAACATGCACCAGTGATGTTAATAATTCTTTTAAGACACACTTTGTTCTTAATGATACTCTTGAGGTGTCTCTATAATAGTTTGTTCAGACTTGAAGTCAATGAGTTGTTATATTTGGCAATAGAACTAGTAAATTCCTTCTCTGAGAAAGGAACCCATATCATAGGACATTTGTTTGGGATTTCATCTAGAGTGCAGATGTCAATTTGTTGGTCTTGAGCTGTGTTAAATGATGAATGAAGGGCATACTAGAGATTATTGATTTCTAAACAAGGATGGCCATTGTACTTGATAGCTTCAACAGCAGAAAGCTTGTATTTGTTAACCCAATTCATGAGTTCTCATGGGCCTCATTTTTTGTTGGTGATTTCTTAAATCTTGAGGTCAAAGAAGGAATATTTGGTAGTCTTGACTATATTCTTGAATTGCTTCCAATTCTCAATACTTTTGGATACCCTATACTTCTCAAGATTCTTGCTGTACTTCGCATCCCACCAACTCTTTGAGTGTTTGGTGATATTGATAATTTTTAAATTCATTTCTCATATAATATCTAAAGACTGAGTGAAGGAGCAAACTGTGCTTTTGAGAGAGATAGTATCTAATAGGTTGCTAGTGTTGATGTCTTTGATGGCTTTTATTACTTTCTTGATGAAGGTTTTTTCTTCCTTACTATCTTTGACTATTGTATGCTTTTTAGTTTGAATATGCTCTTTGACAATAGGTATGGTGATTATAAGTGGAGCATGATCCAATACCAACTACTAGTCAGAATGGATATAGTGGTTGTTAAGTTCAGCTGACCCAAATCTTAAGAACATCAGGTTTAGGACTGAGTTAGAGTCTTGATTATTATTGGGATACCTGGTAGGGACTGGATTAACAGATATGGAAAGACCAAGAAAAAAGAAGTCAGCAATGTCCAAGAGTAAATTACTATGAATAGAATAGTGTGGGTAGTTAGGATCCCACAAACTGTCTCTAATATTGAAATCTCCTGTTATAATCAGGACATTGTTAATGTTAGCTTTGGTATTCTTGAGATACTTTAAAACTGATTGAGAAGAGTCTAAATATACATTAATCAAAAATAAAATATTGTTTTGGTTGAAGAATGATATGATAGAGATATTCCTGTAATTGAAAATGTCCTTGTGAAGAAAGAAGTAAAGGAAAGAGAGTTTAATATAAATATGTGATAACTCTTGGAGAATTGTTAGCACATGATGAGGTCCTGGTTGGAAAAAGTTAGCCAGTTGGAATAATTCAGTACTTCTACCAATGTTTCTCTATCTCCACTTTTCAAACTTGGTATTAAGCAAATATTTACCCATGATGGTTTCTAGATAAAGATAACATTGAAAGAAATATAAGTTTCAAGGATTGTGTTAGTAAGCAGGTTGTTCTTCTCAACATTCTGGAAAAAAACTTTGATATTCTTTACAATTATGCTTATCCACTGCTTATGTTCAAGCAGATCAATTTTCTCCTGTTATCATGGATTTCTTGATATTTCTTTGTTTGCCACTCCCTGTTGAACTTATATTTCCAGAATAGATACAGGTTAGAGTCTACCTGATGGTTGCCCTTACAATTTGAGCACTTGAAAGAATAGGAACATAATTCCTCTTGCTTTGTTTCTAGCCTTGTAGGGTTTGTCTTGAAGTTTGTTTTGCAGTACCAAGTGAACTGACAGTAGTACTCACTCTTGTGCAGTTCATTGTATTTGGCACAATTTGAATCTTGGATTCTACACATAAAGGTGCTATGTTCCTACTTCTAGCAATTTTTGTACTGGGGTATGGCTAGGTTTATATTTGCTCCATGAATAGTAGCAATATATCTTCTAATGTTAAAGTATCTGTTGATCAGTATCTTACCATTCTTTCTACTTTGAGTGTCCCAGACATCAATCCAGATGACAGTCATATTAGACTTGGGAAAGGCTTTTATAACTCTTGATTTTGATGTGAGTGTTAGATCATTGAAGATGTGGCTGGCTTTGATTATTGCCTTGATGTTATCTAACATAATAGGGGTATTAGTGTCTTCTATGAAAAATAGAATACCTATAATCTTTAAGCATAACTTCAATTGAGGAAGTTGTGGAATCTAGACATTATCTGAACTAACATTGTTAATGCTCTTCATATACCTTTCTATGACTAGAAGGTCCAATTGTGATACTACCAAGTTGGAGGTAATGGTTATTCCCAACTTATCTAAGTAAATAAAGTTAACCAAGATATTTGACTTAACATTTTTTAGAGCTCTGTTGATATTAGCAACATGCTCATTTACCAATATTAAGATATTATTAATGTTGACTTTGCTCATTGGAACAATTATCTATTTCTTAGATAGGCCTTTTGTAGTCATGTTCAATTGAGGCCTTACTTTATCCTTGTCATTGATGATTCTCTGGATTTCTTTGATCTTTTTTGCTGAAAGGTTGGAAAAGTTATCCTTAAGCTTTAGGATGTCTGAGATGTTAGAGCTGGTTGCTTGAGCATACAACTTCCTGATATTAGAATTGGTCATTTTCTTATATTTGTTGCTTTTGCTGAAAAATTTGGATCTCTCTAAGAATTTCTTAGGTAAGCATGCAGGGATATACAGTGGGAGTTTGGCAATTTTCACTTTTTCACTTTTTGAATTTTTTGAGAATCTGTCAATAAAAGGTTTTGCTGATTTGAGTATCAACTTGTTAACAACTACATTTCTGAAAGAAATGTTTCAATTGTTGATAGGGATGGAATCCCCCCAACCTGCCTTGTAGATAAACAAAATGAAGCTCCAAGCAGCTTCACCAAAACCTAGTAATTCAGCCATGTCTGAAATTTTACTTTATTATACTTTTCTTGTTCTGATAAAATCAGCTATATGCAGTAAAGAAGTAAAAATGTTTTTGGCATCAATTTCCAAAAATTCCATATATCCAAAGATGGAGATAGGATAAGCATCACCATCCCAAGCATTAGCTTTCATAGGCATGTTAATGTCATAATTGATCAGAACTTCAATGTGTGTTATACCCAAAGTGTTTTAGCTACTTGCTATATATTCTACATAAGGGGGCCTCATGTTATTTAAGGCTGGGGAAATGTTGTCTTCATATTGCTTGCTCTTGAGGATACTGCCAGTACCCAAACTGTTAAAAATGTTACTCTCCTCTGTATTAGTACTTGAAGATTGAGGAAAATACTTATGCTCTACTTAACCAAATCATAAAGAATTGAGGTTTTGGATTTCCATATGTTCATAGTATAGTTTGGACAAGGCAGTAGAGCTAATTGACACTTCTCTTGATAAGTTTTTTGAACTACCTGAGGTTCTCCCTTTCATAGGGGTCATAATGATATCTTCTTCTATAGTAATAGTGGGACACAGATTTGAATATATAGAACTAATAGAGGTTGTAGGAATGTGTATATTCACTAAGTCTCTTACAGATACTACTATACAAGATGGTGGTACAAGAAAAAGAAGCAATAATTTGGACTTGTGTAATATTATATCATATCTTTTATTTTTTTATTTATTTATTTATTTTTAAATCAACAATTTATTACACGGCTTGTGGTGGAAGACCGTGGTAGCTACTTTCGTAACTACGTACAAAGGAAGCATACTGACATGAATAAAAGAAAAGAAAAATGAAAATGAAAAGAAAATGAAATACAGAAAAAGTCTAATTAGATATGAACGCGAAAGCATATGGATTGGCCATTAGAAACATTACAAAATGATTCAATGAATCTCTTCTTGGGTTCCAGTACCCGTTAAATCTTTTGCACTCGTGGAGAATGTGTCTTCGAGTTTCTATAGGATAGTTGGCACATGGACACGAAAAATCCATGCCAGGAAAGAATCGCAACCTATATTTGCCAATGGGAGCATGATTTGTAATAGCTCTAACTGCGCGAGCACACAGCAAATTGGAATGTCCAAAGGCTTGGAGCCAAGGACTGCCTTTTTTGTAATAAGGTTTGATAGGATTGAAATCATCATCTAATAAATCCAGAAAGTTTCTTTCTTTTCCGTCCGATGCTTGGAAAGTCATTTTCCAAAGATTGAGGGAGTCGTCACAATCAATTTTCTTGCAATAATCCCAAGATAATTTGGTCGGGTAAGAAGGCAAAATAGAGAATGATTTGGAGTCCATATCGAC